>NMRA01001449.1:0-13099 GCA_002633005.1 Phoronis australis
TAGTGAATGCCTTGCGTACTTCGTTGGCCCACACACACTCGCTAGGTGTCGCCACGGTCCATGACACAATAATAGCGGCGGCCTTGGTGAATAGTCTTGTTAGCGTCTTTGATGATAGTGTTCGCGGGTGTTCTAATTTGATAGCTGATTGGTCGATCGGGTGGTTCGTTTTTTGTGGTTTTTTTGAAATTGGTAACATTAAGAACTTTAAGTGCCAGTCACCATATGAAAATGCCCCAAGCATAATTGATTTTGACTTTTCACACCAAAACTGCCATTTTCATAATGAATGCAACAAGCTCATGCATATGGAAAACTCGAGCAAGAATGTAAGGAGCACTGCTTTTGAAAATCATGTTTTCCTATTTTACATTAAAATTAGCAGTCCTACATATGGTAACATACCCAATCACCCGGACAATCTTGGCGACACGGTAACGATTACCATGCCGGTCTGGCAGACCACAAGCCAGGAATTCTATGATGGTGTCCTTAGGTGGCAAAGACACCATGCCAAATAGCCTACAGGTGTCGCTGTGCAGAAAAACACTTTCAACGCTTTCTGGAAATGGCTCACAGGCTCTGAAAAAACACCACCAAAATGGGAATCTTAGTTAAAATGTACATGGTGCAAAAGAAACAAGGGCATAGCCTGCAGAAAAGCTCGACTGTGTAGAGATAATCATAGTGACCCCTTGCACATGGAAGTCTGCACACTCAGAACAGCTCCTGATGCACTAAGTCGCACATTACCATGAGGGTTCTTGAAAGAAAGAATTTGAAGGGAAAGCAAATGTTTTTGGTCCTTTAAACGGAATTATAAATCACTGGTTATAGGACTAAAAAACAGGATGGTTCGGTTTGTGCTTTTTCGAGAATTAATGCGATGATCAAGCAGTATCAGCTGCACATTTCTCAGATAAGCAAAAATAGTGAAGTGTGTTTCAACTTACTTTTTCTTCACCTTCAGTGGTCAGGTGACAAGACTTGTGTTACCACACATCTCCCTTATTTGTCAGTTAGTTCATAAAAAGGCGACTGTCGCCGACTTGGCATGCCACTTTGCTCAACTGCCGCAGAATAAACAGGTTTGGAAAAAAAGAATTCCAATAAAATGTGGTGCGGGAGGATGTTTTTCTTTAAAAAAACATGACCCATTTAAGTTTCAAAATAAGTTGAGCGCAGATCAGAACCAATAACGTCATTTTCCTCAGTCTTATCTTAAGACATATTTCTATAAGAGCATTTAGTGGCTTGTTAACAAGGCATGGAACACCAACAAAATTATATAAACGACATACAAATCTTGCTTTTGTGTGTCAACAGGAAGTGACGCCAACATCACTTTTCTCATGCTGCATACATAATTAACACAAGAAAATCCGACAGGGGTCTCATCACACGACACATGACAATATAGGATGACAGATACTAGCGTGGTCCCAAAGTTACCCGCCATTCCACCCAACAAAGGTCTCAAGAGGAGACCAAAAGCTAGTGGTCTCTATATAAACTTCATGACTCCGAAAGGGAACTTCACATTACGCAGGCACTGAATTAACATTGAACCTAGTCGTTTAGCCTTGACATGAAAATAAAGATCAAAGTACCAATCTAGAGTAAAACCTAAAGTCATACCTTGCCAAAGGGTGGCTGCAAGAAGTCACAAAGCAGAAGTCTCTGGAAAAGCGTGCCACAACGCCAATATGATGACTGACAGGGTGTGGAACATACTGGATGTCATCGGGGTCATACGGACGGACAGCGGGACGAGTAAAGAGAGCTGGAGCAACGGAAAAGTCTGGCATGGTTCTCACGTCTACACCTAGAGAATGTTCACAAGTTGAATTGTGCAGGAATGGGAAAACAATGAGGCAGAAAAGATGTACAACAAAATCTCCCAATTTTGGGCACTTTAATAGGGGGACAAGTGAAAGGTTATGCTCTCAATTTTTCCTTAAAAAAATCAGCACCAAATTTATTACTTTATCATTATGTTACGCACTGTATTTCGTCAGTAACAACGTTAGCTTAGAGCCTCTTGAAAAATGAAAATGGGCAATCATGGCCATAATCTCTCCCCAAAATGCATGAAATTTCACCACAAACTGTCAGCTTCACACAAATCTGGTGTCTTCATGGCAGTACTAAATAAAGGAGAATTCTACTACCGGGTAGTGAAATGCATCTCAGAACAATGAAAATAGGAATCTATTACACAGAAACAATACAAGGATTCCTAACTCAACAAAGGACTGTTGTGTAATTAAACAAATCAGTGATCATATGGTCAAGACATGATAACTAACAGAAGTCCAACATAATCCGCTGAGCCTGAATCTCTTATATTAACAAAACGCACAAGCCTCCTCAGACACTCAGCATTCTTTTCTCCAAGACAACATAACGCGAAGTTGTCGTGAGGACTCGATTGGGACCTCAGGGGTCTCACGCTCCACCGGCTAAATTGAAAAGGCNATCAGCAGGAGGATGGGAGTTGAAGATCCTAGATGTGTGAACATTCCTTGATGTGAAGAAGATCGAAATGCTGACAACCGAGGGCAGACATCGTTGCATGAACAGGTGGTTTGTAGACAGTAGAAGGTCATCCTCGATGAGTGGACACCTATCGACATGTGGATGGCTAACATGTGTACAGAAGATGGCTATCCTCAATACATGGACATTTCTCGATATGTGGATGGTCGACACAGAGACAGTAGAGGGCAATCCTCGAATGTATGGAAGTTCCACAATGTGTGGGTAGCCGATATGCGAACAGTCAATGGCAATCCTGGGTATGTGGATGTTCCTCTATGTGTGGATGGTTGACACGCAAGCGGCAGATGACAATCCTTAATGTGGGAATGCTACTCAGTGAGTGGATAATCGATATGCGAACGGCTGATGGCAGACATTGATGCGTGAACAATCAGTTTGTGAACAGAAGATGCCAATCCTCGATGTTTGGATGCTCCTTTGATACGTGAATGTTCGATATGCAGACAGTAGATGGTGATCTTCAATGTGTGGACATTCCTCGGGAAGTGGATGGCTGATATGCGAACAGTCGATCCAAGGCATCAACGCACGGACAGTCGATATTCAGAGATTAGACAGCAATCTTCGATGTATGGACATTCGCTGGTACATGGACAGCTGACATGCGGACGGCACAGTACACACCACAGTGATCAACCAGAACGACCTGGAATTCCCCGACGTGATGACAGAAATAGCGGTTATGACCATGAATTCTCTGTTCATCTGCCAAACTATTTCTGGTGTTTGTTGTGAACTGCAAAATGAATTTACATGACAATACGAGTTACCGAAAGGTGAACAAAATGCGTTTCGTTTTGGTTAGGATTACTCCCAAGGTTTGGGAACTAATTTTTTTGGCAAACTGACACATTTAGGAAAGTCTCAAGGAAATTTTACAATTAAATGTGGGCATTAGGTAAAGTGTGAGCATTTAAATGCGAAGATTTGTAAATTTGGGCGGTTGGCATTCGACCGAACTTGCCTACGAACCCATCTGAGTATGAAGCACTGTAGACATAAAAGAACTCATCTCCCAAAACTTCAGTCCATCTGAACAATGCAGGAATGTGCCACTCCTTGATGTAATTGACATGCGACTAGTCGATGACGGCAAGCGTATATGCAACGACGTTCATCAATGCATGCATTAGATTGGCTGGTGGTTGATGCCAGGCGGCCATGGTCAGAAAGATCCAAACCTAAGTAAAAACAAGAATGACCAATTAACTACAAGTCCACAACTACCTTACTCATCATTGATTAGTTTTGAAACAAACAAAAATAATGGCGGACTGTGAACGACTGTGCCCGGCTTTCTTTATCATGAAAATCGTATTTTTCTGGCCAGCAGCATCGGAGCCCTAGCGTTGAGGCTGGGCTGTGAAATTCTCACTTTCGCTAACTAGCGGTGGCCCGGGGGTTGTCATTGGGGTGATGCAAGATTCAGAGAAATTCAAGTAGGCTCAATGATTATTAAACATTTGAGTGTGCAGCAGTTTGTGCTCTTTGCGTAGCCATGCGCTTAGCCATGAACTTAACAACTGAATTACCGGTATATGTCATGGAGCACAGGCTGAAAGTGTTCAAAATTATAGGCAGAGGGAACAATGAAAACAAGAATTGGTTCCAAAAACGGCATTTGGAGATGTTAATGGTTGCTGATCATGTTTCAGTGAAAGTAAATGATATACACGGCATATATACGATTATAGAGATTTTACCACCGGAAAGCATCCCAGTCATCTGATTTCAAATGGCAGACAACGATTAACAGACTATAACTAAAAATGATAACTTATGGTCGTGAGATGATGTATTTAAACATTTTTGTCCGTTCACGATTTTGCCATGTGTGACCTTTTTCGCAGAATTCAAAATCATAATAGAAATCTGTTATCTGTGACTTGAATTAATTCTAGTTTTTATAGTTTCCTCTACAAAAAGCTTGAACATGACGTCATTTTGTGCATTTTGCTTAATGTTTCATATATTTTGGATTTTTGAGAGCACTAAATTCTTATTTTAGCACGAACGGGGTTCAACAATCGTCACGTGTTGTTTACACTTGGGTCATTATGAGACTCTTTAAAGCTGGATCTAGGATCCTGAATCTCTCCAGCGATAACAAAGGCAATTAGTATTCTAGACATGATTTTCAATAAATTTCCACGATGATTTCCGATTGCTAGAGATTGGCAGTACATTTCAGATAAGTAAAATACGCCAAATTTCACAAAAGGTTCTTTATAAAGGCAACATAACCTGTTAAGGTTAATCAACAGAGTAATAACACTATGCTTAAATAGAATGAAAGTACATGAGGATATTTTTGCAGATTCTTCGACGGCAGTTGGTTAATCTAAGACACTTACTGAAAGAAACTGAAATAAAAATAATGTAACCTACTACCGTAAATAATTTGAAAGAGAGTCTATCTTTTCAACTACACAGCTATAACTAACAACGTTGCTTCTTAATACTAACTCCAACTTTTAGCTGTCAATGTTGAATTGCGAAGCGTTCGGGGTTTAAAAACATTAACAAGCTCATCCCATTTTGACATTACGGCGTTTTCCCTTTGCTCCCAACTTGTTCGATTCTATAGCCCAACGCATGAACAAAATCGCCCAACTGCGACCGAAGTTACGACAATCTATTCTATCCGAATACACCAATTCACTCTGAGATTGACTGTGTTCACACGTGGTCTGTAATAAGCCTGGCAGATAAGTGGCCTGCTTGTTGTCGCAACAGACAAAGGATTGTGTTTGGTAGTTAACAAAGAAGCCAGATGTTATCACACGGCGCTCAGAACCCCCTACGTCTGGTAAAGTCACTGAACGGGAAAACGCTGTCATGAAGTGTTGCCGAACAAGTTAATAATGGTACGAAAAGCCGCAATTAAAGATAGGCAAACTTATTACAAAGAGCCCTCATGCTACCACACATTTCAAAACTCTCACTTAATTTAACTCGTTGCTCATCTTTTTCAATCCATGTCCAACTTTTTTTCAGTGCTCATCCAAATGGACAGTTGTTGAGAGTCACACCCCAAACGCCCCTTTCCAAGAAGGTGCGACCTGACCAGCTTAAGGCCAGCAAAGGCGTTGCGATTTTTGTAGTGTTTGCCTGATAGCAGTTTTCAAAAAAAAAATTGACGTCGACTTAACACATGTCATAAAAGCAGAGTACTTACTTGGTGATGGATCCACAGGAGATGATATGGTCTCTTTGAAAGGCAGATTCTCACTTGTTCTGGTACTCCACACAATGTATAATAATTCTCGTTCTAGTAGTAATAACGTTTCGTATGTAGTAGTAATCGCACGTCTCTCTTGTCTCAATAGCGGTAGTTCTCTTGTTCGAATAACGACATTCAGGTGAATATCATTGGCGGGAAATTCAATAGTCACGTGACAAGAGACTTGGCGCACTCATCCCCCTATGTTCTATTAGATGCAATCAATGGACAGTGCTGACAAACACAGTTAGGCCACTCCCACCATATAGTTACATGTTGTGAAGTCCCGCTGAGCGCAAACCAAATATGGACTTAGGTTCGCAGCATGCGTACCACACGAACAGGTTCTTTTCGGTGAAGTTCGATGGAGCTAAACCATTACAAAAGGCCTCAGGAAGAAGGGGGGGGGGGTCATTCAGTGATGACTTATGAATTCACGTTGAGCTTCATTTACCTGTCAGATCACTTCTGTGTGCCTCGGTCATATACATAGCACAAGTATAGCTGTATAGGGAGGGGTGGGGGCTGGGGAAGTAGCAGAAAGGGGTTAAAGGTTGGGCACGGAAAGACAATGGGGGGCAAAGAAGTTCATTCAAATCGTGAAGTGTTACAGATGTGAGACTTCTGAAATAAGTGTTTCATAACCAGTCACCGTCCTTGATAAATTTGCCCTACGCTTTAACTGTGAGTTTTCTTAGCATTATTGACTGCCAATCCACGAAGTCGACTCTTGGGTCACCGAGTCAGATCTTGAAAAAATGTGCGTTACTCTGACCAGTATTTTTTACTTTGGAGCATCATCAATATTTTCTTGGCCGAAAATATCCCATCTTTGATTCAAATATGTTCAGTAAGCAAAATGGTTTTAAAACGGTTGAAATGAAACTAGAGAAAATGTTTTAGAAACTAAGCCTCTCTATCAGTTGACAGTCTGTGCAGTTTCCGTTAACCTTAACTGGAGCGACAAAATGCGTTAAATTAAGCCTATTTTTGTGTTAAGCCATTTTTGAGGTGCTTCGGAGTCCAGTTTGCGAGATGCTGATGATTTCAGACAATATTTCCTTATAAGTTTTCTGTGTGACTAAGGAAATAAAAAATTAAAAATTGGGGCTTTTTATTATTTTCAAGCAACAGGCAATGGAAAGGACATACCAACTGGTATTTTACAACCCTTGAATGCGGACAGTCGGCATTTGTAACTCGTGAACCCATCGAGGGTCTTCATTAATTTTTACAAATATATTTCTATGGTTATGACAATGGTCGACGTCACACGAATTTTTATGATTTGATGACTGCTGTCCCCCATGGCTGCGCTTTCTATAATTTAACTTCTTTTATGAAATTTCATAAATTTGGTCAAATAGTTTCTATCCAGGAAACAGAGGAGCATGAGTATTTCCGAATGATTCTAACCTGTGCTGTCCCACCTTGTATTTATTTTGGTGATTTTAAGCACTGTAATCTCATTTAGATAGTCCACAATTTATGAAATTTCATTAAAAGTCTGATGAATTATTCACATCAGCCTTAAAATTTTTGGGCGTTAACCGATTTCATACAACAGCGAGTCGATTTCCTTGAGCGCAGGCGCACATATACATTACATGTACTAGGGGAAGAATTTGAAGATTGTATTGGAAGAAAAAAAAATTATAAATAGTCTGTGCTTCAAAAATGGTGAATCTAACGACTTTCTATGGAAATTCTTGCAATATTCGAAGGGAATAACTCTTACGTTAGCATCCTCAAAAAGTAGATTCTCTACGATCTAGTTTCCACGTTACCGGCTTTTTTAAATTCAATTTGGTCATTTTTAAACTGCAAAAATGTCTAGGCCCTTGGTATAATTCAACTTTGCAGTGTTCAATATACAAATGGTGTCTATATTCGTTGAAAATTTTTGTCTTTGACTCTTCATTACTACATAAATGTCAGTCAATACGGGAATTACATATTTGCGTAATAATGCGTTTCTGTAATGCTACGGCGTAGTGCCAAGGCTATGTGCTTTCGGTAATTAATACGCTTTTTGCCGATGTTCAAAGTTTTGAAACCTTTGCTTTGGTTTTTACTACACACGTAAATGAATATTTACGGCTTTTCCGGGCAATCTCATTTGTCGAAATAATCTCATTTCACTAGCCTTGCTCGACAGGGCCAAATGACTTCAGTATAACGACACTCACAGTTATAGATGTAAGAGCCTCAAATAGGTAACTTGGTACATGCAATGCATTTTGCCACTTGACAATATTTTGACTGTTTTCTTCATGGTTTGCTACGGTTAGAACAAAAATGGTTGACACCTGTGTATACTATACCCTAGGCTATGCTTAAACAGAGAGACAGTCACATTAGATTTACTACACGATTCAGTTGTCAGGAAACCTTTGATTTTTTATTTCACTCCTTTCACATGTTGTTATTTAGTCTCAGGACTCATGTGTACCTTGAACAATCACCTGTTTCCGTGCTAAGTATTTCCTGATGGGACTTGAGCTCACGCTATTCGCGCACCTATTTGGCCGTATGTCCAACGAGATTGAGAGAGGCTTGTGCTTTCCGACACAACGCCAAAAACTGAGGCACATTTTCTGAAGGTCCAAGTACAAGTTTGCCCTCTGTAAAAGTGTGGAAGAAAGAAAATGAAGATCCAACTGCGCAATTTCCCTATTTAGCAAAAATATTGTATTTTCTGGGAATACTGAACATGCAAGCATTCGGAATGCCTGTATTGGACTTTAAGACCATAGCATTTCTTTGGATATCTGAGAGTCGATATTTTTCTAATGTTTTCTGTAAATTAGACATGATCTGTACCTTCGAAGAGACCTGTAGAAAAAAATACTGAGAAATTTAAAAAGTCACCCTTCCGCAGAGAAATTCCATAACATAACGCGAAGTTGTCGTGAGGACTCGATTGGGACCTCAGGGGTCTCACGCTCCACCGGCTAAATTGAAAAGGCTTTGTCCAGTCACGCGTTGTGGGTCATAAATCGAGATAATGATACCAACAGCTGACGCGACAAGCAGAACTACTTTCTTTTACTTCATTTGTGCACTAACTGGAGAAATTTTGAATTAGACTTTTAAACACTATCGATCGTTAACTTTTTTCGGGAGACTTAAATCTCAATGTAGTTTGCGCAAAGACGATGTGCAATTTTTGGAGGTGTATTGACTATGATCAACGTTAAAACGGAGAGTAAATAAGTGCGTAATTGATCATCCAATCGGTAGTTTTGGGAGAAAGCGACGACCTTGCCGAAATTGAATAACGGAAACCCTTGAAAATCATTGTAAGCGAGAAAGAGAAAACAAATNCGCGCTCATAATCAGATTCCTATAACTAGTGTTATGGCCAAAAACCGAGTTAGGAAACATCTAGACTAAAATCTTGAAGGCATCTTATTTTGCCAGCGACCATACACGGTATAAAAATGAATGAAAAGCTGAATTAGGGAAAACTTGACTTGCTGGAATTCTCGTCAAGGAACGCATAAATATCACCATCATCTTCATGTCAAAATTACCAACTAAAACTCGAGGGGGAGGGCAAAAACCTTACATCCTGGTACGCGTTTTCGTTAACGAACTTCAAAAAATAGAGCATGGTGGAGTGTTTGAAAGAGCCAAAATCCATCCAAGTCGAAGTTGCCATAACGGAGCGATATGGAGATTTAAAATGACGTGATTTATCCATTTTTTCAGTTGCTGTGTACCTAAATTAACTGGCACAGAAAAAAATGACTTAGGCCTACAGTACGATTTTCTGAAACGTACCTCAGCGAAATCGTTAAAGAAAAAAGCGCCACTTGCCACCTAAAACGGACAAAAGCAACCAAAGCGCGCAACGCGTTGCTTACCTGAAAAAGTAACTGTTTCACTTGTTGTTTGTGGTTAAACATGTGATGTGTACCCATATTTTTGGTCGTGGCACACTACAACGGGCTACTTCAAATGACACGTATATATTGTCGATGTCAAAATTTAACTGCCCCACCGGTTCCCAGGGTTTCATGTTTTGTAATTTAAAATGATTGCATAAACTTAGGAATAAATGCGAGTTACTGGCACTGCGTTCACAAAGAGTAAGAAAACAAAAACCCAGCGGCATACGATCACCTCGCTTTAACAATGCATTGTGCGCATTCCACATAACTAGTAGGCCACTCTTCAGATTAGTGCTTGGGCAATGAAAATAAGTGTAAGATTTCGGAATAGTGTAATATATATTGTACATGAGAATTTCAAACGTTAACATGACTAGTTGTTCATACTATGGGAAAAGCAATAAGGGACACAGGCACTAGCGATGATAAACTCTTCAGTATAAATATTACATTTCACAGGATGAGCAAAACATGCACTAAGCACTGTTGAGATAACCTACCGAAATCTTTTTAACTAACAATTATAAACTCTGCAATATAAACAATACACTTTATACAATGAACATGTAACAAATATACACACCCAAATAGTGTTACATGCAATCCCTGATGAGATCATCCATAAGTATGAGTCCCTCCATGTAAACAATAACTCACATGGTGAGCAAAATATTTAAAGTGGGACTTAACTACAACATAGAAACCTTCAAAATTTGTGTCATAGCAGTACAAGGTTCTACTACTTGACAAAACACTCTAAGTGATATAACTGCTGAGATCACTACCTTCACGAGGAAAAGTTATCAATATAATAATATGAAACATGGGTTTGAACAAAGTACCGGTAGGTGCACAATACTGCTATCCCTGGTGGAACCAGTCACTGAAAACCGCAATAAATTGCACACCTCACAACATGACAATAATATGTATACAAGAATTTGCTTTTCAAGATAACCATGTGGAAATGACAGGGTCATTGCAGAACTTGGTAAAAAATCTGCATTTCAGCCTAAAAAACAAACATTTTCAAAACCACACCAGGAGTCACTGAATAAAAATACTAAAAAAGACAGTATGTAATTCATTTCTTGGGATGCANAAGTGGGACTTAACTACAACATAGGAACCTTCAAAATTTGTGTCATAGCAGTACAAGGTTCTACTACTTGACAAAAAACCATAAGTGATATAACTGCTGAGATTACTACCTTCACGAGGAAAGTTATCAATATAATAATATGAAACATGGGTTTGAGCAAAGTACCGGTAGGTGCACAAGCTGCTATCCCTGGTGGAACCAGTCACTGAAAACCGCAATAAATTGCACACCTCACAAGATGACAATTAATATGTATACAAGAATTTGCTTTTCAAGATAACCATGTGGAAATGACAGGGTCATTGCAGAACTGCATTTCAGCCTAAAAAACAACCATTTTCAAAACCACACCAGGAGTCACTGAATAAAAATACTAAAAAAGACAGTATGTAATTCACTCCATGGGATGCAAACAATAACTATCCTAAACTGAAAAGATCAGTCATTCAAGGCTTGAAGAATATTCAAAATAGATACACTGGTTAAGCAATAAACTAGAAACAACAATAACGGACACATGTCGCAATAAATGCATCCCTAGTTTTATGGGAGTAAAACTAGCATTTCAAGCTCAACAATGCCCATATAACACAAGCAGCTTACACATTTCCAAAACCACACAGGCAATACTGGTGTGGTACATGAATGAGGTGCACACACTATGCATTCATACACATGTGAGTAGGACATTCTCACTGACCACAATGGTCAACAAAGGTGCATGCAGAATACTACCCTGCTGGCATCTCAAAGCATTTGATAAACATAGAACATTGGAAATGAGTGGAGGGCACACTAATAAATGCTCTGGTGGGGCCCTTAAATCCAGTAAGGTCATAAGCTGTTCAGCAGAAAAAAAAACAGCTTTTCAAACAAATTTCCAAACACAGTACAACACTTTCAAACACGATTAAGTGCCAAAAATACCGGAATTGATACCTGGGCCCTGTCATTGATCTTTTTACAGGAATTGGAACTCGAAATTACATTTGGAATTTTGTACTCTACTTTTGTGCGAACTTAAGACAGGTGGCTATTATCCTATGCTCCTATAAGTGTTAGTTTACAGTGTATAAACCCAAGAAGAATCCAGTACAATAAACTGGTATGTTATGAAATCCATTCTAGTTACTTCACGAAAAATAAGCGGAGCTTGGAATGAGCAATAACAAAAACAGCGGAGAAATTTCCAGCTGATGTATGATACACAAAAAATAGGCTTGGGTGATAGACATTTTTGGATGTAAAATTTGCCTGAACTAAACATTTAATAAAGTCGAAAAAATCATAAAAAGAGGAAACTGGAATTCCAATCAGAGAAAATCGACACCAAAAAAAGAATTCCTCTTAAAAGACGGAAATCCCAAGCCCTGATCAAGTCTGTATTCTCCAGGCTTCAACGTGTACATAAATGCAACTGTCAAGCGGTATACCTTCTTGAAATTGTCATGGCGAGCTCTCTGAAATGTAAACAGTCACAGTTTTGGTGGTGTGATTTTAAAACTTCTGGTGCTGATGACCTTGTGCACGTGCAGTAGTGTACCACAACTTACACTCATGTAGTCAGGTCACATCACTGTTTGGAAGGGCAACATTTTTTAGAGGGATTGTTGAGTGTTGCTCAATGTTCAGGACTCAGGAGTTTTGGGAAGCAGTTGAACGAATTAGAAACCAACGATGAAAACATTCATGAAAAGAAACCGAACCCCATAAAACTCTTTAATGAGTGGTTCGAAAGAGAGGAGATAAAAGTACATGTGCACTGTCAAGCAAGAGCTGCATGATAGTAAGAAAAGGTTCAACAAGTGAAAAACAGTTTACTCATTGGTAAATATTAAACTAAACAATCAGGGTGTAGACTGAACTGGATTATTTTGTAAACAAAAGTCAAGAGTGAACAATAGTGCCAGGTGTGTAGGACTAAGGGTTAGGCTAGTACTGGTATGCAGAATACAATGGCTTATCAATGTATTATGTCATCAAATTCAGTCAACAGAGAGTGCACAATAGCAAGGGGGTTGGGGGGATCTACAGAAAACAAGGAAATGAAACATAACAAATGTAAAGAAATGAGAACAAGGTAACAAAGACACAGCTGAAGATTGCTGTCTCCACCTCTTATTAATAAAACTTAAATGGTAATTTAAAACAATGGCTTGACATTATTTCATTTGCGAACACCATTCCAAAAATTCTGGATCTGCCACTGGCATTGAAAATTCCGGAATACCAATTCAATCCGACAACATCGGACTTGTTACAGTAAATCTACTTTACAAAGAACAAATACAACATTGAAGGCACCATGGTATATTC
>NMRA01000145.1:0-42525 GCA_002633005.1 Phoronis australis
CCGGAAGCCGAAAAACTAGCGCATGCGCAGACCACCTGGATGCATTATTGGACAGGATGCATTATTGGACACGACAGGAGACATTTCCCATACGGAACCAAGCCTCGAATGGCTAAATCATAGACAAGAGTTATGATTCATTTGTTATTGGCCGCTCTTTACCCTTTTGATCATTTTCTTACACGAAACACTGTGGTTACCATCAGTTTTTATTTCTAATCATGAAATTATGACTTTTCTAGGGTCGAGATTAACGAAATCATGTGACAATGTTTCATAATGTGAAAACTCTGACGTCCGTCGTCCGTAATCGAAGATAAAGAGGTTAAATAATAGATCGCCTAACCCGTCTCGTGACCGACCATGAAGCAATGAACATGTAATAATGTAATATTCAAGGAAAGGAAAGGAACCTACAACTATTTAAGAAAAGAAGCGAGCGAAGTAAGAACTTTTTTATTTGCATTGACTGTATGAGCTCGGCGTTCCACTGCCACTGGCTATACCAGTCTTGCTTGTCCTGGCTTTAGGCAATAACCGTCTCGGGTTGAGTTACAAGCGGTGAAGCTCCTATATAGGTGCTAAATCATGAGCGGGACACTGACCATAGTGGACTGGGGACCATAGCCTTGGTACAAAGCTGTATACTGTCTAAATTTTGACTATATAGTATAGTCTTTGTACAGCTAGCTGGCTTCCCAGTATCAGTGGGGGCAGTAGCCCTCCTCCCTCAGTTATTTCAGTGCATGGCACTGGGCGGCGCACCGTAGCCAGGGGTAGGCAACACATTGCCCCTCGGTTGGCCGGTTAGGGGCTACACTACTTCCCATGGCTGCAATACTTCCCATCGCTTCCTGTACGAATTTCGTTCCGTGTATTTTAAACTTAGCCAGGTGGTAGGCCAAATCCGGTCACTGATTGAGTTTTCACTTCGTCAAAAATACATTCCAAACTTAAAACTGTGACTTAAAAAGCACTTAGTTTCTTTGAACAGTGTTCCTTTCTACTTCTCAGAACTACACATATCTTCTATGAAGTATAGCTATGTCGATTAAGGTAACTTTGGTGAATAATATTCCAACTCCACTTTTTGGTCATTGTTTAGCTTTATCACCACACGCGCGATAAAAACCACAAAAGTATTTCAACTGAGTCACGTGAGTTACTAGTAGGCAAAGGCTGGCGCGAGATTGAGCGAAGCGCGTGACGCAAAATATCATGGGAAAGTATCAGGTGAAATTTGTAAGATTTCTGTCTCTTGTACTTTTTAGTCGATCGTCAACATGCGTGATTTCACTTAACTGCCTCAAAATGGCACCCGGTAAGAGAAACTTGAGCAAACCGTTACAGATTTTCATCGATTTGTTCAAATTATCTGAATCGTCTCCAGACTTATGGTATGTGTTAAAATTTATATTGTATGCATGTTTCATTTGATTTGATTTCCTATATTTTGAAATTTGTAGGTTATTGAACATATCCACGAAAATCTGTCAGGGTTTACTCAACCTTCCCTTACTGGGTGCCACTTTGTGGAAGTTATGTGAAATCATGCGCGTTGTCTAACAAAAGTCCAAGGAACACAAATCTTACAAATTCCAATGGATAACTCCCAATCCCATGCTACTTTTTGTAAGTGTTACCACCAGGTCATGCGCTTCGCTCAGTTTCGCGCTTGTTTTAGCTAAACTCGTGTGACATCCTGAGAGGATATATAGTTGAAGAAACTACTTTAAGCACCTATTTACTAAACAGTGTAAAGTGTATTTTTGATGAGGTACTAACCACTTATTCTGTAGCTGTGTCTCAGTAACTCTCATTTAAAAATGGGATGAGATAAATATGGAAACTGATGGGGAGTACTGTAACCCATGTATATCCAGCCGTGGGGCTACGTGTTGTCTATGCTGGGGCAAACTGAGATGGTGGTACTGTCTACATTCCCTAGGAAGACCATCATGAGCAGAGGAAGTTGAAGTTAAAAAGGTTTTTAAAAATTCAAATTCTCTGCGTATGTCTGTTAAACGCCTTTAAAGGCAATTTCCCTTGTCTAGCAAATGTACTAGTGAGAGAAAAGACAAAATTTAATACATGCTTTGAAAGGTAGTAGTAAGACTGAACAATTGATGTACTGATTGTTTTTCTAGGTCAAAATAATTGTTCGCTATTAACCAAAACGTTGTCTGTCACAAATGGAATTGCCCTAAGATAATCAGAGAATGGTTTAATGAAATAAACTGAAAAGTTGGATTGGATAGATATGTCGTTATTTACTTACGCGCTAATTTTAAAGTACGTGCTTCTGTTCTGGCTTAAATCAAATGTGATTAAGATAATCATTCTTCTTATTTTCAGAAATATGAGGCTCGTTCTAACTCAGTTCTGGCTTTTGCTCTGGAAAAACTATGTGCTTCAGAAGAGAAAGATATTTGTTACTGTTCTGGAGATTGGTCTTCCAACTCTGTTTGCCTTAATTTTAATATTTATCCGAGAACGTGTCGAAACCAACGATGTCAAAACACCTACTGAGTGGCCATCATTTGCAGTCGATGATTGGCCTTCAAAACTGTTAAAATCATTTGATGGTGGAAAACCGAAGATAGCATATGCTCCAACCAATGAGCTCACGAAATCTGTAATGCGCAACCTTGAAGGTATTCTGAAGACGACTACTAAAGGTAAGAATTCTAAATTTTGTATGGTTATACATCGTAGTTAGCTTAAATGTCAACACATTGGAGTGACACAAACCTAGATGTGACATTAAATAGACAGTCAGTCTTGAAGACCATTGGATTATTAGCGTATAGTTACAGCCAGTATACGTCTGTTTTGCTTGTGCCAACACGTTGAATTGACATAAACATTGTGTGACATTAAATTAACAGTCAGTCATTAAGATCATTGGATTATAAGCCTACAGTTACAGCCAGTATACNTTTCCCTTGTCTAGCAAATGTACTAGTGAGAGAAAAGACAAAATTTAATACATGCTTTGAAAGGTAGTAGTAAGACCGAACATTTGATGTACTGATTGTTTTTCTAGGTCAAAATAATTGTTCGCTATTAACCAAAACGTTGTCTGTCACAAATGGAATTGCCCTAAGATAATCAGAGAATGGTTTAATGAAATAAACCGAAAAGTTGGATTGGATAGATATGTCGTTATTTACTTACGCGCTAATTTTAAAGTTCGTGCTTCTGTTCTGGCTTAAATCAAATGTGATTAAGATAATCATTCTTCTTGTTTTCAGAAATATGAGGCTCGTTCTAACTCAGTTCTGGCTTTTGCTCTGGAAAAACTATGTGCTTCAGAAGAGAAAGATATTTGTTACTGTTCTGGAAATTGGTCTTCCAACTCTGTTTGCCTTAATTTTAATATTTATCCGAGAACGTGTCGAAACCAACGATGTCAAAACACCTACTGAGTGGCCATCATTTGCAGTCGATGATTGGCCTTCAAACCTGTTAAAATCATTTGATGGTGGAAACCCGAAGATAGCATATGCTCCAACCAATGAGCTCACGAAATCTGTAATGCGCAACCTTGAAGGTATTCTGAAGACGACTACTAAAGGTAAGAATTCTAAATTTTGTATGGTTATACATCGTAGTTAGCTTATGTCAACACATTGGAGTGACACAAACCTAGATGTGACATTAAATAGACAGTCAGTCTTGAAGACCATTGGATTATTAGCGTATAGTTACAGCCAGTGTACTTCTGTTTTGCTCGTGCCAATATGTTGAATTGACAAAAACATTGTGTGACATTAAATTAACAGTCAGTCATTAAGATCATTGGATTATAAGCCTACAGTTACAGCCAGTATACATCATTAGCAGCAAGTTCCACAGTTTTGTGTGCCTACCTTGTTTGTGGAATACGTAAAGTCGAACTGCTGGAAAGCTTGTAGCCGTATGGTTGCAGTATATTTCATTAATGATGGGTGGATGGGTGGCCAAACACCTGTAGTTAAGAATCGCACTCAGGTGGACTGTCAAATTTATGAAAATCACGTCGTTGATAGATTTGTTTACAAGATATGTACTTTGCTGTATTAGTCTACTTATGTTTATGTTGCTACATTGCAACAGTGTGTATCTGTCATCCTCTATCCCGTGCTGTACTCACCTAAATCCTTGATGGATGGAATTTTTGCAGGCATGCTCCCGTCATGGATGGGATGTCATGGAGCCCCCCCCCCAAGTGACACTTGTTTTTTGCATGATGTCTCAATATCTACCAAGGTCCTTGATAGATGTTGAATGAAATTTGACAAAGATTTTTTTTTTAATTGTGGCTGATGTCACGTTGCACTGTACTGTATCATCTCACTAGTACCATCACAATGGTCCATTATGTGGAGAAACCGAGCATGTTGGCCTAATTTCTAATGCACACATGTATGTAGTGCACTAAGTACCGTGATGGAAGCAACTTCATTCATAACTGTGTCATGCTGAACCTGACAATTAAACTTTTTGATGACACAGTGACAACTGAAAGTTTTATCTTTTGATAACTCAAAGGTTCGTGTTTTTTGCAATACCTCCTAGCGGGCTTTGGCTAACTCCAGTATTACATCAATGGCTGTGAACAAATTGGTCATGGCAAAATCTTTAGTGGAAACGAAATTGGAAACCAGTTTACAAAATACATGCATGGGATCAATGTTTGCCCGAAGACAGGAAGATGTCCTCGTGAACATTTCAATATAATTGTTCATTTTGTGAGTGCACCACATGACCCTTAACAGCTGAAGGGACACTATATCATTTTTGCAACTGAAAAATGCAAAGTTTGAAATCGACAGACTTCGTGAAGTTATTAGGTTTGATCAGGAACCTGTTAGTCAAACACACTTTTGGCTTTTGTCTTTTGACTTTCAGCTAAAAATCGGGCTTCAAAAATGATACTGAAAAGCTGAAAATTTGGAAATCTGTCTATAACTTGATGTTGAAAGATAGAACTCTGTATCCTGCTCGAAAAGAATGTATGAAAACCATTTCAAGAAATTCAAAAGACACAAATCAGCTTTTGAGTATGCGCTGTCATATTTTGACTTTTGGTTAAAGTCATTAGTCAAAAGTGAAGACTCCTCAAAGAACAGGGCCCAGAGCTACAGAATGACAAAATCCATTTTGCTTTAGTGATTTTATTACAAATCTCTCGTTTCTGCCATTTTTTGCTAGACATTTGTTGATATTGAAGATGCTATGTCTCTTTAAAACCGTGAATATTCAAATTTGTAGCAAGTGCCCCCTAGTGACTTCCTGAAGAACTGTGTGTCTAAGTATACTCAGGAAAACAAACAATTTGTAAATAAATTGCGGTTTTAACTGATACACTTAAAAACAAGTTCGAACGTATTAAAAAATTCTCAGAAATTCCAAATATTATGCAATTGATATTTGATAGTGAAATAAATAAACTGTGCCTCGTTTCCTTAGGATAACAACAATGTTGTGGGGGTTTCCCAAAGATTCCAGTGTCGTCTTAAGAAATGTGGCTGAGAAGTGTTTCCACTACCGGAGATGCAAAATGATATTATGTTGAATATTACCCAAGGTGATGGCAAAACAAAATTACAGAATAAAATGCTTTCGTTGTGATCACCGTGAGAAGTGTCAGCCAAGTAGCCAGACCTGGCATTCAGCTTCTGCACACAATTGAGATCTTATGCCGTGACGGCAAAACACGATTCAAGCTGGTGTGTCTAGTCTCTAAACAGCTAGTTATGACGATTGACGACTGTTTCTTTTCCACTTCAGCTGTTACGGTGATGCCTCTAGATAGCGAATTGCAATGTCCACTTTGTTTTTGAGTCCTGATTTGATTAGCTCGACTTCTGTTTCTTATCAAGGCTGCTTGGTAAAGTACACTTTTCACCGCCAGGGACTATCTATTAATGTGAGGTGAAATTGAAAAAGGTTAAACAAATGGTCAAAGGAGAATTGTTTTCTGTGTCCTATGAGCTTTATCTTCTTCGTACAGGGTGCTCATCGGGTCAAGAACTTGAGAACTTCCTGTTATTCTCAAACTCCTCTCTGAACAACACAAGCGACTATATTGGCGGAGTTGTCTTTAACACCATTCAGAATGACACCAAAGTTATGCCGCAGCGTATCTGGTATACCTTGAGGTGTGTATGCTCATTATATAATTTATAGTGCTGGACACAAGCAAAGATGTCCGCTTGGAAATACGAATGACTGCATAGTTGCTCTCGTATTCCCAAATTTGGAAAATTGGAAAACGAAAAAACACCGGATGTGCAGTGCCTGTACGAGTGAAGCCAATATTCTACTCGTAGTTTGCCTTTTCCACTAGTATTTTCAAGTGTTTACTGGCTAATGTCGAACCCTGTTTTAAGGGAACACATGTGCTTTGTTATACTGCTGTATGAGGGTCATTTTTAAGCACCCACATCATTAATAATGTAGTCGCTGTTGTGGGCCTTTCTCTAATGATGTTTGCAATAAATGTAGAGGCAATATTGATGATAAATTACACAATAGATAATCTATTGATAAACGTTAAATAATTAGTATTTACAATACAGGGAGGACAAAAGTATGATATGTAACAAACTTGTAGTTCACTTCTTTTTTTCTATATTCTCTGATAGTAAACTGCCCATGGCTAGTATTCTTATTGCTGCAAATATGACTGTTCAACAAACAAATATTGGGTTGAACAGTTTTCCATTTTAACCACTAGGTGTCACTCAGATTAAAGTTATCTTTAATCCGCAGATAATCAAAGTGCTCCACCTCTAGATGTTTAGGTGCAACATTAGGGTTACAATGCCAAAAATGGAGCAGTCAAGTGAAACTCTTCGTTACATTTTGTTATTAAGAGAGTTTTGTCAATTTTTATAGCTCTATTTGACAAGAGAATTCGCTGTATTTGACACCAGTGATAGTCCGTAACATTACTGTATATTAACAACTAACTCTCAGCTTTTGAAACTAAGGAGAGTTAGTGAATGGTGTGCTGTACATTTGCTGTTTTGGTTAAAACTGGTAGCTTTTGCATTATTTAAAAAGTATACCAAACTCTATTTTGATGATTTCAACCAATCACCTGCTAATGCATTATTTGCATTAAAGATGGAAATCAACTAAAAGCTAATACTCCGCTATGTCATAGATCGGATTTTATGATCTTTTCCCACAATTGCCGTGTAATTCGCTAAAAGTAAAAGTACACGCTTGACCATTTAGCAGACTTTGAAAGGAGTTTCAAATTTTTCTTCAAACTTTTGAGGGTTGTCAAAGGTTACAAAGCATTATTTTGTTTCAGAGAACTTGATTGGAAAGTCATTTTTAGCAATGTCTGTTAATAGGCCAAAACTGGGTTTGGTATCCTTTTAATGTGAACAATCTGATTCTTGCTTTGTTGCACTAGTGCTGAATCGACTCCAACAAGCAATATTTTAAACTCCACGCATCAACCTGACGCATGGTAACAAGACTTGTCACTGGTGAATTCAAACTCATTATAAGCATGGCAACCATGCTCGAAGTATTTATAGTGACCCCCCCCCTTGAAAAGTTAGGGGGTTGCCAACTAGCTGAAATATGCACATTGCTATTGTAATCAGGATTGGCTGTTGTTACCATCATGGTAATCAGGTATTTTCACAATCAAGATCACCAATTTTAGGCTTGGAGGCAGTGAACCATGATCAAATAATTTTACTGACCATCCTACAAAATTAGGGCAGTTGCCAAGCTTGAACGTGCACCGTTGTCATGGTAACCCGGTATTTTTGTATTGCAGCATTATAATAAGCTGCGCACATCACATAGCAACAAACTTTGAAGAATATCAACTGCCCATAACAAACAGTCTGGTTGTTGTATCAAAGATATACCATAACCAACAGGACACATTTGTTGAGACAACTCTTCCTGTATCCAAACTTGGAAATAGTCTTATTGAAACAACATAAAAGCTGCGCACACCTAATGTAGATTTGCATTCATTAATAACTACAACTAAACTTCTATGTCAAAACCAGGTGCTATGGCGATTACAGTAACTGCAAATAATCCTGGCTGGTAATTGCTTCTTCACCAACATGAATTCTGCATCAAAGGCATACAACAGAATGAAATGAATGAAGCAAATACTGGTACCTGTAGTATAATTTTACAAATTGAATTACCTGGATTACAACGGGTATGCACATTTATTACAAGTATTCATGGCAAGTCCTGTGGCGTTACTTTTGCGTGTTCACAGTGTATATGTGGACTGAAGCACATAACTTTTTTCGATTAGTTTTTTAAGCAAAACTTGTATGTATTCTTTCCAAGATATTTTGTATTCTATTATAAAAAGTTCACAATTTTGTGTTTCAGTTGCAAACAAATTTTCTGCAACAAAATTTCATTGCTCTTGTTTTCTTGCATATACAGATTAGCTAGTAGTTATAACTGTCATTTGTCAACTTTTTTCAAAATAGTAGAAACAATTCTATAGCGCAGATTCAAACTATCAGGTAATTTGGCATAAAAAGCTTTTTCTATCTTCTCAAAATACTCATATTGCCTATAGCTATTCCCAAACACCTGTTGTATTGTTTATGAATTTGATTAGATTGTACTTAATATATAAATTCATATGAATTAATACTAAACATTATACTGTTGTCTTTCAAGTTTAGTAATTTGTTTTTTCGGATTTAGTAATTGTGCTGTCATTGAGAATAATTTCACTTTCAGATAAAGAGATGATTAAATGTGGCGCTAATGTACATAAAATACCTGGTTCACAATTTCCTACTATTCTAGATTGAAATGGATAATTTTGTAAAAACAGCAAGCCTGATGTATAATTCTGCTGATTTGACTTTGAATGTCTGCCATACACAACATGATCATTTCAGTCTGTATTGACAGTATTTTTGTATTTTAGTTACAGTATCATTTTTGTTTTTTGTTTTTCAGGCTTGCTTTCTATGGCAGAAATGGGCCCAGAAGTGGATTTCAATCAAAGTCGCAGTGGCGTACGGATGACATTTACCCTCTTTTCCAAACTACTACCCCACGAGAGAAAAATGATACTTATGGTGGATCTCCAGGTTAGAAATAGCATTTAAAGTTTCTTGGAGAAACATGTAGATTATACTCTAGTTTCTCATCAAATCATAAAAGTGATCCTGCAAATCACTGTATCGCTTTATCATGTGAACAACCCATTGTTTTACACAAATGGCAAAAATAATGGACTTTTAACTTCATTTGCAGGTTATTATCGCGAAGGTTTTCTCACCATACAGCGAAACTTGGACAAGGCCATTATCCTACATCTGAACAAATCTGCCGAGATTTCTAACATCAGCTTGAAGTTGAAACGTATGCTATATCCACCCTATTACAGTGATCCAATTGTGCTGATCATTCAGCTTCAACTTCCACTCATTATCATGCTCAGCTTTGTCTTCAGCGCTCTGCAGATTGTCAAGGATGTTGTCCATGAGAAAGAAAGAAGGTTAAAGGTCAGTGTTGTCCTGTGTCACGTGCTGGTTTCTTGTTCTTTTTAAATTGTTCATTTCATCATAGACTTGAAAGAAAACACTTGCCTGACTGAAAATTGAAAAAATGCATGCAGTCAGAGGTATGATGAAGATAACAAATTATGAATACGACCACAGTTACAGATATCACAGGGAGAAAATTAGCATTGATGCACACTTATTTTCACCAAATTACAAAAATTGATTTATATATTTATAAATATATTATAGACATTATGTACATTCACATGCGCATTCACGTAGATGTATGTCACATATATTTTTGCTGTATACATTATGAAATAGTGTCAATATCGTGTGGTTGTCATCTGCCATATGTGTGTGTAAATTCCTAATACAATGTGAACTGAAAGGCGCTAATCACTGTAAGGGAAGATTTTTACACCGGTCATCGTCAGTTGCTACAGTATGGGATGGCATTATGTTTTTATCACGAAAGATAACTTTATGGTGAGACAGAAACAGATTATGTAAGCCTACCTTGTAAATGATGGTGACTTATGGCTGAGGAACTGTCATCTTTTTAGGGTAGGGCAATGAAGCTGGACATCCAAATTTGTGGTGATATTTAAGCGAGGCCAAGATGGAAAAATGTGACCCATGTTCGTACCAAGGGCTTGATTTGTGTCCCTTTTGAAACGGGCCTTAAAACATGACCCATATTTATACTCCATCTGAAAACAAGTCTACGCAAATTATAACCTCTCCTTTTTTTGCGAATCTTTAAAATCACACTATTCCTATCATGGAGAGTATTATCAGAGGGGAACTCATATGAAACAGAAGAAACAGAAATAATGAACTCCCTTGCCATTTATATACGCATGCATGTAGTACGATCTCAGGCACACCAAATTTATGTAAAAATGTTGAAAAGTTACTGAAAAGAATACCAGAAAATTTAAAAATGCCCCCCCCCCACCATTCCAGTAGCCTGTCACAGTTTTCTCCATTACACTTATTGCCCTACTTCTTAGGAGACTTGCCGAGTGACTTGCATAGTTCAGTTATTATAGCTTATTTTTGCGACAATGGCACAATTTTACTACAGATAAAGGAACTTTAGGTGTTATCATATGATCACAAAAAATTGTGCATTTCATCATTTTTATGTGCCCACATATTTATATGTGGACACATTATGCCGTCATCTCCGTCCGTCCGTCCTGGTAGCGTCCGGCATCTGCTGCTCTATCTCCAAAACTGGTTGACATATGTTCGTGAAATTTTGCACCTGTTCATTTCGTGGATGGTATGGCAAGAGCGAAGTTTTGCACGGATCCGACTACCAGTGTGTCCCCTAGTGGCAATTTTAGTTTTTTACGTTTACTTCTGTATCTTCAAGGGTCCTCAACGTATTTTCATATAATTTGGTGTACAGGTTGCTGTTAGTGACGCTATCTTTCCGTTTTCTGATGGGTTCGACCTAGTTCCACCTAGTGGCCATATTTACTGTTTTTGCTCTTGTTAGTGATGCCAGTCCCCAAATTTCCCTTAAAGGTTGCGCATTTCCAAGTTCAATGAGGGCACTAGGTAACATGTCTTTCCCTGTCTAAGTAGAACTCTGCACTTGAGATGAACTTTTCTGTGACTGTACAGAGTTAATAGTATGATTCATTGTTTAATCCATGTCCACCTGTAGACTGGGTGACATGTTCCAGCAGTAGTCTAGTGCGATGTATTGCCTGTCCTTCGTTAGACTTCTTAAAAGTCAAGACTGAGAAGCATTTCAATTCATGGTTTTGAACCTTCGTATCAATGTGACTACAGTTTTTACCCAATGCAGCTAAAAACACTTAAATTTCCTTACTTAATGCCCTAAATATAAGTCACAACATTGTTTTGGGTGTTTTTTAAATGCAGGTGGACCAAAAATAGTTCAGCTTTGACATCACAATTGTCTTTTGCTCAAGACCGCCAAGTAGGCCTCAAAATGTAATGCTTACGTATTACAATTGTCCTTCCACAGGAATCTCTCAAGATGATGGGTGTGAGTGGTTGGTTACAGTGGAGCGCATGGTTCACCAAATACTTTGTTTTTCTGCTCATCTCTGTCTTCCTCATGGTGCTATTCCTCTGCATTCACATTCCACCTAAAGGCAGCGTCATTGGGAACTCCGACCCGACACTGGTCTTTGTATTTCTGATGCTTTACGCTGTGGCTACTATAGCTTTCTGCTTCGCTGTTAGTGTCTTCTTTGCTAAAGGTAAGTCGGACTTTAACAAAACATGATATGTATCTCTTGAAGCTATCTATAAATATCAGTTATAATTGTTTACCTATTAGGCACACAAAATGGCGAGTAAATAAAATTTAATTGTGTCAGAATTTTCCACGTAAAAAACAAATGATTAAAGAAAATATTAGTCTGTTGCTTGTTTTGTACTGTGTAGATGCCACAAAACAAGAGCTTCGATTATTTGCTGCAAGTTATTCAGCCTTTGAGAAATGGAAAGATGTCAATTTTGACAATTATTTTTGTGCACAAGAAGTTGAAATTTAACATACTTATGTCTGGAGTTGAGTAGAAGTGGTGCATATTTGGAATTGCTACCATTTGCCCATTTGTGACTTATCTCATGTACTTAATCAAATGGCTCTGATTTTAGCAGTTTTGTACCTTGCAGGGACTACCTATAACCACCCATGTTGTAATTTCCTGTTTATATGAAATGTTTTCTGTTTCCCTTCATTCCTCTCCCCACACCTCCCCCCCCCCTCCCTCTGTCTCTCACTCNACTCCCTCACTTCCTCCCTAAACCCTACCTAAACCTCCCTCCTGCCCTTCCTCCCTCTCACTAATGTAATGGTTTTATTTACTCTCACTTTTCAGCCAATGCTGCTGCAGCTGCAGGTGGTATTCTCTTCTTCATCACGTACATCCCCTACTTCTTCCTCCAGCCTCGCTACTCTACACTGAGTTTTGTCGGCAAGATTTTACCCTGCCTCATCCACAACATTGCCATGGCTTATGGTGGCCAGGTAATCGGCATGTTTGAAGGCACAGGTAATGGCAAAAAAGTACTAAGAATCCAGGTGTTGACTTTCAAACACAAAAAACAAACACGTTCTATCTACCAGCAGAATTTAGTTTTGGAGGAAGCAAATATCTTTGTAATCCCTATTGTGCCTAGTTGTTTGTTGGGGCCCCTTTACTTTCATTGAGAACGGGACCATCGGCCCAACACCTGTAATTAATTCACACTGACTGAAATTTTGGCCTGATTTCGTGACTGTTTCCATATCTGGTAGATGTTGATTTCTCAAGGTTTTCTAATTGTGCCAATAACCATAATTGTTGTAGCAAGAACTTTGTTTCAGAGATTCTCTCCAGTATAATATGATATAGAAAGGTTTTGTGTGTCTTGTTGCAAAATGAAAAAGTGTTGCAGTGATAAGTTTTTAGCAACATAGGCACCATGCACAACGGAATCAAATCTTCGCTCCTTTTTGATTTACTGTTCTGATTTTAGGTTCTGGATCCAACTGGTCCAATTTCTATCTGCCCGTTTCCGTGGACGACAATTTGACATTGCTGCATATCATGCTGATGTTCATAGTCGACACTTTCCTCTACATATTGATCGCTTGGTACATTGAGGCGGTCTTCCCTGGTGAATATGGGGTTCCACAGAAATGGTACTTCCCTTTTCTCAAGGCCTACTGGTGTGGTGAATCTGTTGACAGTATGGAGGACACGATGCCATTATTGTTGCAACCCAAATCACATCCAACAGAGTATTTTCAAAAGGACCCAGTCGGCCTCAAAGTCGGAGTGAAAATTGATGGTCTGCGTAAGGAGTTTGTGACCAACGGAAAGAAGAAAGTTGCAGTAGCTGGAATGAACTTGAATATGTACGAAGGTCAAATAACGGCTCTGCTAGGTCACAATGGTGCTGGAAAAACTACCACAATGTCGATGTTGACTGGTAAGAGCTTTAGATATCTTGGCCTTGAGCAAGTCGCCAATTCCTTTCCAGGAGTTTTCCACAAGGAATCTCGACTAAATGTATACTTAATGGGTTTCTGAATGCTCTTTGCGCTTACTCGGGGAAACATGTGCATTAAGGTTTATTGGCCTTAAAATTTTATTCAGTTTCACACGAAATTGATACGAGAACCTTAACTTTTTAATCATAAGCTTTTTATGAACGCACACATACTTATATATGGGATGGTGTATGTTGCCGTGATCTCTGTCTGGGTGTCTGGCATCCACTGCTTTGTGTTGTAAACTCCATGCAAAATCAAAATGAGATTTGTCATGTGTTCCTAAGAAGCTGATGACAGAGGATGACAAATTTGAATCTGATCTGACTACTGCTGTATCTACTAGTGTCAGTTTTGTTTCTTGGGCGGCGAGTTCATCATTGGATTTCATGAAATTCAGCAAATACTGTACGTTTATACTAAGGAGAGATGTCTTTCTGTTTTTGGACAGATTTGATGCATTTTGCACCATCCAGCGGCTATTTTTGTGATTTTTATATTCGTTTTTTGACGCCTGGCTCTTAATCTGCCAAACTGCTCAAAGGATTATTATGAATCTTCAGAGAAAACTGGCCTGGCGTTGATTTTCTTGCAGGTTCAACTGATGGTAGCACCTCCAAATGGCAATTTTTGCATCCTCGGCTGCATCTCCTTAAATCAATTGCATTATCGTTGTGGAATTGTGGGAAGTGTTTTCCTATGAATGCGTCTAAGGGGTTAAACAAAGACTTTCCAATGGATCTGACTACCACTGTGCCCTAGTGGCAATTTTATATTTTTTATTTGCCTCTGTGTCATCAGAGTTCCATGACAGTTTATCATATTTGGCCAATAGGTTTCTAATATGGAGTCTATTGTGCCTTTCCATTTCGGATGCATTTGATGCCACCTAGTGACCATTTTAATAGTGATACTAATTAACTCCCTTAGAAGCATGCCATTTGCAGTGCAGTTGGGGTCGCATTTCTATCGTCCAAATGGTTGAATGTTGCACTAGTCTGTTAAATTATGTGCGTAAGTTAATTCTTGTTAGAGGTGTAATTGAAGTAATTATTTGCGGCGTAAAGTAATGGTGCACTGCAAATACTTTACACCTTTACAACTTAATTTGCGCCTCATGTAATTACTTTATACCTCTGAATATTAATTGCTTTACGCCTCTTACATGAATTAAGTTACACAGTCATGTAATGTAATGGTGTAACGTTAATCCATTTAGCCAATGATATATTTCAGCGCTCTACGTTGCTCTTGTTTATTAAAAACAGTCATTATCACAGTATTACAGTGAAGAGGATGTCCTTTGTAGTTTGCCATTTGTAATTAGTGCCCATTATATTTATACACACTCACTCGAACCTTGTATGTATTTGTGAATTTGATTTTTCATACTAGACCATAATAGGCGATACATAATGGCCTGGCCTACTGTCAGAAAACAGTGGTAGATCTCTGGAACTAGCACCAGCTGGTACATTGTTGTTCTATTCGAAATTTTTACCCATGGTAACTACATACATCCACTGCGAGTACCATCAAATGCTTGAAACTACTGTTATCAGACATTCTTTGTTTATTGTTTATTGTTTATTGTTTATTGTTTTTTTTCACAATGACGCATTATAGCGCTAAAAGCAACTTTATTGTGTCGTTTGATGTGTTTTGTGTTGCCAAAGCATTGCTAGGTCTATCTGGATTGCCTTTATCCAGAATAACAAATCCATTCAAGGAAGGCTTTTATTCATCCTGAAGTTAAAAAATAGAAACTGTCGCCAAGACGTCTTGGTAATCGCAGGTTATGTGTTGCTATGGTATGAACATGTGTCATAGTGTTTCAATGTTGACAATATGCTTGTCATAGTTTTCAAAATTTTCGTGTTGTGAACTTTCCAAAACACACCTGTGGCCTGTTTCTCGAAGAGTCCTTGGCTGTTAACATTCGGCTAAAAGTTAGGTGACATATGGGTGAGTGTGTTTCACAAAAACGGGCTAAGACTGAAAGTCAAAAATCTGACTAAAACTCCATGTCAGAAAACAGAAATCCGTTGTCTGCTGGAGTGGACAATTACAAAAGGTTTCAAGAAACGAAAACTCAGTTTTTGGCTATTCATTGGGAGACTTATGACCTTTGGGCTAAAGTCAAAAGACAAAACCAACAGTCTCCTGGAGAAGCAGGCCTCTGATCTCTTTCCCATGGCTCAGCTGAGGTATATCATTTTCTCTACTAGGCTTCATACCATGCACTAGTGGAACCGCCTATGTCAATGGACACTGTATTAACAAGGACATCGCCTCTGTTCGTAAAAGTCTCGGTCTCTGCCCGCAGCATGACATTCTGTTCGATACACTCACCGTGGAAGAACACCTTTACTTCTTTGCCAAGGTAATGATTTAACATGTGAAGAAAGAAGCGTCTACTGCAAGTGTAGAAACGTGTGCATTCTGTAGACGCAAGGCACTCGTGAGAAAAATAGGACGACTGAGCATGGGCTTCACTTGTATTGTTTGGCGATATCTTAGGAAGATTTCAGCGATAATGTGTCTGAAGATGCAGCCCTGTAGTTATTTTCACAGTTCTAGGGTGCAAAGTTGAAATTGTGACTGCATTAAAATTTAAAGTGTGCTTAGTACATAACTTTTGAATTCTGTTTCCCCATTGGAGCAGCAACTAGATGCAAGAGCCAGAATGCTCAACAAGCTGTTTCCATGGACGCCAATTTAATGAAACACGAGGTTACCTCTGAGGTTATGTGCTGTGTGCTCAGTGTCCTTCGTAATGAAGCAAAAATTTCAGTCCCCAGTTAATGTTAACTTAATGCTTAACGGAAGCGCTCAGACAAATTGAACTAAGCAATTTGATAAAATGTCATGAGGTTGAATGTGGAGACATCTAGTGGAAGGGTTCTTATTCTGTGGAGGGCAATGGGGGAAATTTTCTGTTGTCCTTTCCCCTGAGTTTGAGCTAGGTGGTGAAATTTCAGGTGTAAGTGATTGGATCTGCTGCAAAGGTCTAACTTTTTGATTACAGTTCCAAATTTTAAGCCAAAAACCAATCTTTGATCAATATTGTGTTTTATTAATTAAATTAAATGATCAAGGCGTGATTGTTCTCAGCTAAAAGGTTTTGCCATAGAGTAACCCGGTGAAATTGACCAACCAAAATCAATCTTCGCTCAATATTCATTCTTTTTGGTTCATTACTTAATACTGAAATGATCAAGATGTGGTTGTTGTTCTTAGCTGAAAGGTTTCGCCAAAGAGAAAGTACCCGGTGAAATTGACCGACTGCTGCAGGAGGTGGGGTTAACAGAGAAAAGAGGAGCTCTAGCAAAAACGCTCTCTGGTGGCCAGAAGAGGAAACTGTCTGTGGCTTCTGCACTGATTGGTGACTCTAAGGTGACTTTTTTCAATTCTCTCGTGTATTCTTTACTTCAGAACACCCAAACTACTTAAACATAAGTACGCCACCTGTTTTCCATATTAAATTCTGAACATGGACATAATTATCTAGGAAGGCCCTGATAATTGAAATGCATCTCTTAAAGATATTTGTCTGACATTGAGGGAAGTTGGTTTTATGGAAATTTGTTATAAACTGATTATTGACCCCTAAAAGGATGAATAAGATAGTCATTCTCAATTTTACTATCTGCTTGTGAAATTTAGTTAGATAAATAACATATGGACTGGCAAATTATCACCATGCGTCTGATAAAAGTTGGTTTTAAATATCACCAAAATGAGAGAAATTTTGATTTATTAGTTTGTTCATCCAGAAAGAGTCGAAAGAAATGGGACCTGTTCATTAGTTTGACTTCTTAATATTGTATTTCCTTCCAGGTGGTTGTTCTCGATGAGCCATCTAGTGGCATGGATCCATCTGCACGTCGTCACATCTGGGACGTGTTGCAGAAGTTCCGTGAGGGTCGCACACTTCTGCTGTCCACCCACTTCATGGACGAGGCTGATGTTCTGGGTGACCGAATTGCTATCATGGCCGGCGGGGTCATCAAGTGCTGCGGCACTTCCCTCTTCCTCAAGAACAAATATGGTAGGTTTGTTGTGTTCTACCTCGAGTTGTTCTGTGTTTTTTTGAATTGTTTTGTTTAATTTATGTATTAACTCGCATTGCATCACACAGATGCACCAACAGACATGCACACACATATACAGGCATCAAAGGCACATGCATGCAGTCACTTGCGCCTCCGATTTACATTTTGGTAAGAACGTTACTATGTTGATGTATACTAAGTTTGAGTTTACATTCTTGGAAGCTTCGTCCTTTTTAATGTGGCCTTTTGTCAAATTACAGGCACATTCATTACTTACAAGCTAAGCCAATCAAACCTTGTCCAGATTGCCAGGGGTCAAGATCCTCTTGTATCGCTACAGCAGAGGAATATCGAATACCCCTATGTTTTTGTCACACCCCTTCTGGTTATTATCCTGCACCCATGTCTGCTACGACACAAGCAGCAGTTAAGTCCACACCATACTGTACATTAAAGTTATCGGACAAAATATCTTTTTCCCGTCATGACTGCAAATTCCGTTAACACCTAACAATTACTGGTAATAACTGCTATTACAGCAAAATTCTAATAACAGAATGACTTAGACTCCTTACTAACTTTTCTGTTAATTCCCCTTCATTCTCAGTCATCAGGGGAGACTACTCTGACGATGAATTCAGCTTCTGCCCAGCCATCATGATGGGGAATTCTGGGTCGTTTTCTCTGAATACTTTTGCCTTTCACTGTACAGGCGTCTTTTTGGGAATAATTGCTAAATTTTCTGCTGATTGTATGTGGTATATTTATCCTCATTTGCAGGTGCTGGCTATCACATGGTCATCGTCAAACTGCCCGAGTGTGACGTGGATGCCATCACAGAGGTGGTCACACGTCACGTGCCTAGCGCCTACACCAAGACCAATGTCAGTGCTGAGCTGACCTACGTTCTACCTCAGGATTGTTCGGCTAAGTTCGAAGATCTGTTCTCAGAACTGGAGGAACGAAGAGAGGAGCTGAGAATAGGAAGTTTTGGTGCTTCGGTGACAACCATGGAGGAAGTTTTCATGAAGTAAGTGGTATGGGAAAATGAGGATTTTCAAATGGCTATAAATTCTTCTTCTGTCATGCAACCAACTTTTAATTTTGAGCATTTAAGTTTTATTGAATTGGTCTCAAATTGTTCCTGTAGTCAAATTGCAGGTCATTTACGGGACAATTCGTAATTGTTTGAGCCTAGGCTCTGCCAGTCGGCTTGCCATTTTATGCGCTGAGCATGATTTCAAGGGACAATGAACTGTCAGTTGTGTGCAAGCCCAGAAATCACTTCTCATCTGACTAAGGAGCATGTTGAAACCTGTTGGGTACTGAGCAGTAACTGGTCTAAATCACAAGTTCGCTTCTTGGATGGAATGTGGATAACCGCTAAGTTTGATTTTATGTGTTGGTTGATTGTTTTTACTCAGTTGTCTTTGTATAACTTGGGTGTGAGTTCTCATCTCTTGTGTCAGGTACTCATAAATTTTCCCAATTGCCCAGGTATTGTGTTGGTTTGGATTTCAAATGTATGACAACATTCCATTCATTACTTGGAAGACCTTTCTCCCTAGATCAAAAATGGAATTTCTTCGTTGAACTAATTAATTAAAGAAATCTAATTGGGATTGATAGGATTGTAGTGAGAACAGAAGATTATTTAGAAGAACCCATTTTACATGGCTGATATATATGATCTTACAGAGTTGGGGAACAAACAGATGATCCTGAGCAGCAGACTGGTTCGCTCGTCAACGGGGGCGCCAGCAGTCCACGGAGCTACGGCAGCATTGAAACACATGACAAACAGCTGGGTCAGTTGGTGAAGCCCCTGTCAGGTCTACGTCATTTTCTTCTTTCTGCATGCACTGAATGTATCAGGGTTAAAGGTCATGGTCTCATTGGTTTACCAGTTAGTTCATGTGGGCTTTTTCTGAACTGTTTTAGTCTTCTTTGAATGAGTTCCTTGGGGAAAATTTAATCAACTCAATTGACAAAGTACTAAGTACCGAGCTTGGCTTCAGAATCATTTGCATTTCAACCTTTAGCAATGAAAGAAACTTAAGAGATATCTATGGTAAAAGCCCCTTTCACTGTATAATTTCGTGGAATTAACATAGTGTGTGTTTGCATACCTATCTGCGGATGCGATCTGTTCCATTCCATCCCTAGTGTCACCGTGCAAAATTAGGAATGCAAACTTGCGACATTTACTTAGAATCTGTCATACATGCCTGACAGGAATGACTAAAGTTTTTAAGATGGCGCTGTACGCGATTTCATCTCCCTCCTGCCAGGAAGTTTCACCCATATTCGTAGAGCAATCCTGAGAACCTCTGACATTAATGTGATGCTTCTGGTAATGGTGTCTTTCTGTGAGTAAAGCACTTGATGTGAAAGGGAATGATTGTCCCTATGTTTCTACTAACACCACTTCCTCTTACTTACCTTATATCATTTTCACCTTGTTTCCATTGCTCTTTATTCAGTAATTTCACTGAAGCCTTAAGTACCTTGCATTTGTTTGATATGTTTTGTTTCTGCATGCATAAAGAAGTGATGTTTGTTTATGTGCTGATTGTTCTTCAGTTCTTTTGCTTTATCTTTTAATCTTGCATTTATTTTTTCGTTGATGCTGATTAGATGACTTATTCTTCTTTTAATTTCAATTTCTTAGAGGTAATTTATCTTTTGTCAGTCAGATTTCTCATTACTAGGCTTTATGTATAACTGCTGCTTTTTGCTGCTTTAACTAACTCAGCTGCTGCGCACTAGGTGGCGTAACATCATTTCCTGTCTCTTCAGTGTTTTGTTTGGTTGTGAAATGACATTATTATTTTTGCTTTTACTGTTAAAGTATTATGATTGTCATTATTACAACTATTTTATGGTATCATGTTTCAGTGTTCAGCACACCGGTCACCAAGAATACTGGCGTCAGTCTCTATCTTCAGCAGTTCCGTGCCATGTTCATCAAGCGCGTGCTTAATACTTTCCGCAACAAGCTTCTCACCATCTCCCAGCTGGCAGTGCCACTGTTCTTCACCATAGCTGCACTGATTGTCGTCAAAACATTGCCAACAATCTCTGGTTCAACTCCACTCGACTTGACTCTGGCCCAGTTTAATGACCCTATCGTTACCTATGCTCACAGTGGCAATGCTGCTATGACGGCAATCGCAAAGTTTTATGCCAATCAGTTTGGTGATTACCAAGTTAATCAGACAGCGAATGTTGACGAATTGCTTTTGAAGAAAGCAAAAGAGAGTCTGTCCAACTATAACAATCACTATGTTGTCGCGGCAACGTTCAACAAGACGAAGGTGAATGGATCAGTAGTGATGGCCCAATTCAACAACCAGCCATATCACGCTGCTCCGGTATCGCTCAGTCTCGTAGATACCAGTCTCCTGCGCTACTACACGGGCGGTGCATACTCTGTGGAAGTAACCAATCATCCACTGCCCAAGACTACTTCTGACGAAATCAATACTCAGAGCACATTTAGCACGGAAGCGTTCACCATTTCATTCAATGTCCTGTTCGGCATGTCATTCCTGGCTAGCTCTTTTGTGCTGTTCATCGTTCGCGAGCGCTCCGTCAAGTCCAAACACGTGCAGTTTGTCAGTGGTGTGCACGCCTTCAACTTCTGGGCGTCAACCTTCACGTGGGACTTCATCAACTTTCTCGTGCCGACCCTACTACTGATGGTCACGTTCGCTGCGTTCCAGATCGAGGCGTACGTAGACGACGGTCGAATTGTGCTCATTTTCCTGCTCTTCCTTCTTTACGGCTGGGCCATGTTGCCGTTCATGTATCTGCTATCCTTCATTTTCACAGTGCCAGCAACGGGTCTGGTCTGGCTTACTGTGTTCAACATTATAACAGGTGAGTCATGTTGTCATCTTGTGGCGGCCATGTTGCATATTGGTCATCCTTTTGCTAATTATTTATTGTATTTCTTTGACTGATTATTTTTGAATTTAGGAAGTATTACACACTGTTTATATAACTAATCAGTTTAATGCTTTATTCGATATCTCCGTGTCCTAAATTATCTTTTTATGTGCATGATTATATATAGCCACTCATCTCTGTCCTGGCATCTGACCTCTTGCAAAAAATTATGTAGTAAAACGTCTGCTATCATCTAAACTCTTACATTATCTTCATAAAATCCAACGACTAATGAGGGCTTTCACATGTATCCAAGTGGCAGTCACAAGTTTTTGCATTTGCTTCTTTCTTCATCCACTGGATCATTATGAAATTTGATTGTTGTACACAAGAAGATTTGTGGTGAGGCGACCACTGCTTTTATTTTTTTATTGCTGGCAAGCTTTCTCCGTCTCCTAGTTTCAGTTTTAGTCTTAGTGTTTGCCTCAATATCCGCCTATCAGTTTGATGATGGACCTTCAGGAAATTTTAATTTTTAGGTAATAATTATCCAGGATAGAGCAGCATCTGCCCATGTTTGTGCAATTTGTACAAGTGGTGACTATTAAAGCTTTTGTAATTACCTTTGGTGTCTTCTTCTCTGTGTGCCAAATCCCTTGAGCAATCATTATGTCAAATAAGTTTCTACCGAGGTGAGCATAACTTGCTATTGTTCTCCGCAATAGAAATTCTAAACTTGTCGCAAACTGTAATCCAGTACTTCAGTAGACAGTGAACACCATCTATAACAATCTCTACAATGGGGATATTTATCTGGGTTTCAAGTGGGTGCTGTAAAGTGGTATTACTAGAGGCTTGTTATTTATTTTGCTCTGTTAAAATCAATTTATTATCACTTAAAACACGTGGTTTGCATTTAATTAGTAATTGTTATTTGTTCTTCTGTATTCATTTGTTCTCTGTCTAGTGTGTTATTGTTGCAAAGATTACATTCATTGGGAATTCAAACCTGTCACAAAGTTGCCAAACTTTTTGTGGCTAAATTCATGAACACATCTAGTCAAAACAGGGTGTGGAGAACACTGCTGGCATCTATTATTGAATGGATCTGATTACTGCATTGTCCCATAGATTTCTTTGCAGCAGTCTGTAGCAATGCACCCCATAGAATCATTTTTATTTCTCGAAATGTTTGTCACTGTGGTGTGTGGAATAATTGTTAAAAAGTGAGCTCTCTGGTTAACTTCGTCGTTTGTGCTGCATTAAGTGGTCCCATTTCAGAATTGTGTGTTGCTTTTGTAGAATCAGTCTGTAGACAAAAGCGTTGACGCTTGAAAGACGAGTGCTTTGTAATTAGGATTTGCAACTATTCCATATTCAGTTATTATTACTACTGTCACTGCCATTAATATAATTAATATTTCATTCAGTGCATTATGTACTGTTTGTGCAGTAAGTTTTTATCAAATGTCGTACCAACCTTTAGATATTTTTTCAAAAACGCAGTACATTGTTATCCCTAACATTTGTTTTAACAAATCATTGATGTGCCAAATGTTTGAGTCGCTTGAGGTGATTTCTATTGATTGTAGTTATATGGCAAAACTTTAGTCGGCCACTTTTAGACTGTTTGGTGAATGTTTTTAGCTTTTTATGCAGTTATGAACATCATTGGGGGTATGGTCGGCATGAAATTTTGCACACTTATTTTATGGGCTTCGAGCAATCGAACTGGCTCAGATTTTTATTTTTCTCACACAACAATATATCTGCAGTCATAAAATGCTGTCTTAAGGCGTATTGCTGGCAAAATGAATGTGATATCTCCCATGGTTTAGGTTTTGAGATATTCAAGTTCAAAGCAAAAAATTCCAATTTTCCAAGTTAGGATGATGGTCTGTTAAATATACAAGACAAGATTGTGGGATTTTTAAAGACATGAATTAATGTTTTTCAGTCACTGAGGATTCGGATAATGGTTGGACAGTGAAAAAGTTGTTAATGAAATTAGTGTGCATGGACTTCACTGAGGTTGGAAATTATCTTAAAATATTTTATATTGTCGACAGGTTCTGTAACTGTGTTGGCCGTTTTAATCCTCGCCATACCTCAACTGAACCTTCTCGATGTGGCTAGTGCCCTCAAGTGGACCTTTTTTGTACTTCTACCCAACTTCGGCCTCGGTCAAGGGCTACAAGATTTCTACTCTAATTATGAGGCGAACACGCTGTGCTCCGAGATCGACAAGCAGCTACAAGGACAGTTCCCGTACGTGAATCTGTCAACTCTCTGTAGCATGATACCAATCAATATTCCTGGCGTTATCTCTTTGACTGAATTTCCATGTTGCGCAGGTAAGTCCTTTAATGTACCCCTTTAGATTATTCCATGTAAATGACACACTATTTCAACACTTGATTTGTGTATTGACTTAAACTGTATTCAGTATTACTGTTTCTGCTATTTTTGTATTAAATTGATAAATCTGTTTTTACAATTCCTACTAGTACCAGAAGTTCAGAACTACTACTGGAGTTTTCTGCTGATACGCCCATCTTTAGAAACTCTCAGTGGGTATACGTAAGGAAAAATTCCCACGGATTTGTCCAGGGAGTACATTTGGGAAAAAACTCATGTTTGTTCCATGAAACTGAGGAAGGTTTTATTGGTAATGGACACCAAAACCGGGCACCTGAAATCACAAATAAAATTCATTTGATTGTGTATAGCTGCATTTGATGTCTTGGTTTGTTTGCAAAAAAATTGCCTAACTGGTGTACTATAAGCCTGAGATTTTCCCTTAAAAGTTTAGCAAACGGTTAATTTTTACACTATTCTTTAATTATATCGTCTTACTGAGTGAACAACTGAAGTGTGCATTTTGGATTGGTGGCTCAAGTTTCTCTCCATTCCCTCAGACTCATATTTCCATGGGTCAGAGATATTAAAAACGACAAATTAAGTTTTGGTACGATATTTTAATAAGAAAAATGTCTCAAAATTCTCCAGTTACGTGTATTACCAGACCATGGCTTCCAAGTATACGCCGAGGCGTATCTTGGAATTTAACTTTTTTGCCCAAAGTGATATTTCCCTAAGCCTTGTCCGCAGATAACTTCGGTGGTGCTACTGCGACTGCTGCAGCTCTTATCAATATTATCGTCACTACTATTATCAATATCATTATTATGGCTAATTTCATTTTCGCTATAATCACTGTTATGATTATAGTTATTTAATTATAACTATACTTCATTACAACTATCAAATTAAATATGATTGTGAATATATTATAGCTATTTAATTACAATAACACTAGTCTTTATTATAGCTGTTTAATTATAACTATACTTTATTACAACTATCAAATAAAGTATGATTGTAAATATTTCATAGCTATTTAATTACAATTAGTAGTCTTTTTGTAGCTTTGAAATATAATTGTAACTGTTATTACTATTGCTTGTAATTTATTGTGCTGTTTTAATTTGTAAGTTATTCTGTCGCTGTGAAATGTTTCAGGTAAGTGTGGCAACAACTGTCTCAGCTTTCAAAGCAATTATCTGGCGTGGGAAGAGGATGGGATCGGACGGAGTTTTGTATTTCTGGCACTACAGGGACTCTTGTACTTCGCCATCTTGTTTCTGCTGGAGTCTGACATATTGCGGCGAGTCGTGTACCTCTCGCAAAGAAGGAGCGTTCACGTACAACCAGAGGTCCTGACGCAAGTGAACGGGACTCTCAGCCCGAAGAGCTACGTTTCTCGTCAAGGCTCTATTACTAGCGAGGACACTGACGTGATTAATGAACGGAATCGCGTCCTAAATGAGAGTCCGGAGCTTGTCGGGTCGAGGTCAGACGTCATTGTTCTCAGAGATGTAACGCGGTATTTTGGACCACTCACCGCCGTCGATCACATCAGCGTGGGAATCCCACGCAAGGAGTGTTTTGGTTTGTTAGGAGTTAATGGTGCGGGAAAGACGACAACTTTTAAGATGTTGACTGGTGATGAGTTCTTGTCCGAGGGCGATGCCTTTATGAACTCGTACAATATAAAGACTGACATCAAACGGGTAGGGAACTGACAATTATTCTATTCCAGTTTTTGGAAACATTCACAGTTTGTTACATGTACATGACTTGTTGAATTCTTTCTGTATTTTGGTTGGTGACCATTGGTTGATATATTGATCCTCAGAGTATTTGGGCAGCAACGTAACATGCCTTAAAAGCTGTTTTTAAATTTGTTTTTCCTAATATTTTCAAAAAAATCTTCATCGGTACCATTTTTGTTGCTGCACTATTGTAGTCAGATGTTTTTCATCAGCTTCACTATTTGGTATTTTGTAGACTATTCATCAATACAACTTAACGCTTATCCAGATACAGTAGATTGTACTTATTTGTCGTTCAAGGTTGTGAAAATAATTGTATATGTCACCAAGATTTGTTATTTTTGGTTCCAGGTACAGCAGAGCCTTGGTTATTGCCCCCAGTTTGATGCACTAATTGACCTGATGACGGTAAGAGAGACCCTTTACATGTTTGCCCGGTTACGCGGGGTCAAAGAGTGGCAGATAAGGAAGGCCGTCTGGGAGTTAGTACAAGCACTGCTGTTAGAGGAACATGTTGATAAACTGGCCAAAGACCTAAGGTAATTAAGATGGCAAAACTAAGACAATATGGCATATTTTACATGAAAACTAGGCAATCGGACATCAATCCTACTGCATGAGGTGTTTACATACCCATACTGAGTAAGATGATGCGTAAGAGGAGGCAATGTGGCCTACTTGGATAAGTGTCCACTTCCTTTACTAAAGGTTGTGCCGGGGTTCAAATTTCACAGGGGCACACTGCTATACCCTTGAGTGAGGTCTCTATCTCCTCAGCTCAGTTTAATCAAATATTAATAAAGCATGTTTCCAGGTGATCCATACAAGGAACCCTCTTGAGCGGCTTGTAGGTTTGTCACAACGTGTAGCAGACAGCCTGCAAATATTTTTTTAAGATGGCATCGCAGTTATCAAACATCGCAGACTCTTTCCCCAGTCAATCGCATTTATCATACTAGTCAGGTATACGTAGAAGGACACAACGCTAAGCAGCAGGAGTCCACTAAGTGTTCACTAAGGGGCTCACTACTTCCTTTCTAACATTGCACTTTGCCTCTATTTCATCTCTTGTTGACTACATTGTCCATCGCTGGCTTCACTGTGGTGTAAATGATGAGTTACTTATTCCAATTAACCGTTTACTCTGTGTTCCATCAGCTTGATACCATATGTTGCCACAATGCATTTTTTTAAATACATTCTCGATCACCTCAACTGCCCCCTCAATCATCTGATTTTAATACTATATGTGCGCAAGCAAAATCTATGTATTTTTGTATTTCAAATAAAATTTTTGATAAAAATGAAACTTTCTTTTATTATGGATTTATTTATTTATTATTGTGATATTTAAAATGAGGGTGGCCTCTTCAGTGATAGCACTGCTTTCCAAGTATGACAGTATATAGCTACACAAGTCAAAATTTTGCATTGGGTAATGATTAAGCTGTTTCATTGTATTTTATTTCTGTAGATGCTTCCTTATTGTATGCAGTTTTTTCTGTGATAACTTTCAGCGGTGGAAACAAACGTAAGCTGAGCACGGCCATAGCTCTGACAGGAGACCCACCGATTGTGTTCCTGGATGAGCCAAGCACTGGCATGGACCCTGTGGCAAGGAGACACCTGTGGGACGTTCTGACCAAAGTACGGGCCAGCGGAAGGACACTGGTTCTTACCTCACACAGGTACTCTCACTGGTATTATCTGTTAATTAACCAGCGGTACATTGTTTGGTAAAATTTATGGTTTGTTTGTCGATTTTTGCAAGGTGGCGGAGCTTGTGATAGGTCAACTGTAATTTGGTCAATAGTTAGATCAATTTTGCTCAAGTCATTTTTTCCATTTTCTTCTTTTTCCACTCAATTTACAAGTTAGTAAATAGTGCCTCATCTTTGATCAAGTCCTCGTTCACATTTCAGCATGGAGGAGTGTGAGGCGTTGTGCACACGCATCGCGATCATGGTAAACGGTGTGTTCAAATGTCTTGGCAGCACGCAGCACCTGAAAAACAAGTTTGGTGATGGCTATACCATCATAGCCCGGGTCGGCTACCCCGAGGAGGGTGTTCCCCCAGATCTTGTGCCTTTGCAGAACTTCATACAATCTCGCTTCCCTGAGAGTGAACTGAAGGACATTCATGAAGACCTGGTGCATTACCATGTTCCCAAGTCTGGGGTGAGTTGGGCCACTGTCTTTGGAGTGATGGAACGAGCTAAGACTGAGTACAACATCGAGGATTACTCCGTCAGTCAGACTACTCTGGAGCAGGTGTTTTTGAACTTTGCCCGAGCCCAAGTTCCCCCGTCAGAACATTCTCTGGGTTGCTGCAGTAAATGTTCTGTGTTTTGCCGGGGTCTGTGTCAGTGAGTTGTGCTGCTGAAGTTTGGCATGCTCTCTTGGACGGAATCAATTACACGACTGCATAATACAAAAATGTTTGTCTGTCTGTTGATGTAAATGCCTGTTCTAGTTATTTACATTCTTGATGTCGACATTTCTTTATTGAAGCAGACAATTGGAAGACAATTATTTTAAGATGGAATTTTACTGTATATGTGGGTATTTAGGTCCATATGCCTGTATTCGAAACAATGTTTTTTTAAAGAAAATTTTTTACTCAAGTGTTAGACGTATAGGTGCATGTGCGCGACCTCCACGTATCGGTGCATTCAACTTTCCTTTGTATAATATGTGCATCTCTTTAATATGGTGGCTTTTGTCTGTTTGTCCATTCTCGGTATTTTTATTTAAAGCTGCAATCTGTCCTGTTTAGCCGTCACTTTAAACATATTTCTAGTTCTTAACCAAAGAGCAAAAGCCAACAACTAATCTACGGTGTACTCACGGGACTAATCCTTGTTAGGTCATGTGACTGGTCTACTCTTGAATGGAATTTCTTGCTCAGATTTTGCAGTTCATGGTCTTGGTAGCAAAAAGCAAGTACTTTCATGGTAAGGACATTCTAGAGACGGATTTTCTAACAGTACAGTCCTAATTTGATTTACGTTTTTAGCCCCCTAAAAAACGAGACATGCAGCAGCTGTTAATTTTACATGGAATACATCTCTGTCAACCATTTTGGTTACACGTAACAAGTTTTTGTCATATATTTGTGTGCGTAATTCTGGATATAGGCGCAGCTTCACATTGGACCTAAAAACTCACATATACAGTTATGGATTGGATTCGAACGTGTTCAATAATGCAAAACTATGCAGGTTTCGTTATCAATGCTTAAGGTTATGAGGACCCTAGAAAATATCCATATTTGGTTAACTTTGGGACATCATGTCTCGGAGATGTTACAGCATTTTTGAGATTTCATCTTGAACATTTTTGTCAAGTCAAATTTGGTCTTGTTCTTGATACCATTGTTTTGCTATGATTGTACCTTTCTTTTTTGCCATTTTTACTAAAAAAGACTGTCACATGGTTGCCCAATTTATGGCAGATTTGTGTTCGGACATTTTTCAAATTCTGCTGGCTTTTTAGTTTCAGGAAACATATACCTTCTGAGTTGAAATCTATATTTTTGTAAACATATAACTAAATACACAAACTCGTCAATTAAGTCCTACATAACCTTCCATGTAACTTTTGTAGTGTTAACCACGGTAATGCTGAAAATTACACGAATTGCTTCATAATCTACTCAAACTCTGAAGCAAAGAAAAATACAAAATGGCCATGTCAGCCTTCTTTATCAGCAAAAATTTCTTGACATTGCAGAGCCACCAGGCTCCTTCTGCCAGGGAATGGTGACAATCTGATTTCCATGGAGAGAAAATTAAGAGTTTGCAAAACTTTTGATTTACAATTCTTACAACTCTTGATAAACCAGATATGTGCAATACATGTGTGCCAATATACATGCAACTAGTCAAACCCATGACCAAAATTAATTCAAGGATTTGATCGGACACGAACTGTTTTGTCATTCATGTTTTTCCAATGAATTGTATGATGTTAATGACTTGTTCCAGTTGTTGTTGAATAAGATGTTGTTTTTTAAAACCATTGTTGCTTACAGTTTGTGGTTTATGAAGACACCTGGGTGTGGATGGTGTATAAGTGGGGGTCACTTTCTGCAGATCATTTGCTAAGTATTTTTCGGTTTTCAACAAGCAGGTAATTGCTTTTCTGAGCATGAGAAAACTCCTACTTTACGTTAACATTTTTGGTTTTGTTACCCCAACGGGTAAGTGAGCCAAAGTTGGACTGTGACTCATCCGTCCCAATCAAGTCACAAGTTTCACAAATTAATGCTGATGGCTTGCCGTAATACTGATCAAAAACCAATTCACTAATTTCTCTGATAATGTATTTGATTTAAAAATTCAAAGAGGGATACTATTTATTTTTCAACTGGTGTGTATGACCGCAGTTATCTTATCCAGACAACCCCATTGAGAGCGACTAGCTCACTTCAATCCGTGACGGTGCCATCAAGCCTTTGATGTGAAGAGAAATTTGCTGGATACTCTGGTGTAAACAGTGCACGCTTTCTTGTCCACTTGCGTGCAAATCCTGTTAGTGTAAGATTTGTCTAATGGAGGCTGTCATAGAACCTTTACTGGATGGTTCTGAAAACATTACCTCATGACATGAGCATTTCCCGATGTTTTCAATGTAGCTCCAAATGATTTTTTCTGTTGTCCCACCATTGCCAATAGATGGCAACCTTTGTCAAGAAGTGAGCACGAAAAATATGGCTTCGTCCTTTTAGTTTTAGGACGACTTTTTTGTTAATGTGTAAATTGTTTGCTCACTCAAATACACATATGAACCAATAAGAACTGAAATACACTCAACCCCAGAGGTCCCATAGTTGGGCTCGTTGTTCATTGAAAACTTGAGGTTGGTCTAGGTGAAAGCTTGGTGTATGTGATATGAAACATCTAGTGAATGCATTTATTACAAGATCAGCTATTTGTGAACCCGGATTGGCGCGATTATATTTTAGTATTTTGTTGACCACTTATTGTATTTGATTTGATAAACTGATTTCAGTTTTTATTTATTCTAATAGGAGCGACTTGTTGAAGTTTCACACACAGTTATGTTTTAGTGGATCCCTATCTACCATTTTTCAGTAGGAGTCTTGCCCGGAATAGTTCTGCTTTGTGCGAAGCAGTTGTTCAGGCTAGAATAGCCAGTTGCCTAAGGACCACTTAAGATAAAAATATAGAAATTGTTTTTATAATTGTTTAAAAATAAACACATTTAGTTTAATATGTTAGTTGTTTTCTGGTGTTACATACATTGCTGTGCACAAATTTCTCCCACTCCAGACACTTAAAGGATAACAAACCTGGTTTTGGCCTCTTAACAGATACTAAAAATGGCTTTCCTATCCAGTTCTCTGAAACAAAATAATGCTCTATAATCCTCGAGAACCCTCAAGTCTTGAGGAAACTTTGAAAACTCCTTTCAAAGTTTGGCAAGCATGACTTATGCTTTTAGCAAGTTATACTGCAACTGTGGGAAAAGACCACCCACCAAGGACCATAATGTCCATTTTTGGGACAGGTATGGGTTTTTAGTTGAGTCCTGCTTTTATGTCTCAAGACTGGTGCCAATGATGAATTAGCAGGCCAGAGAATGAGGAATGATTGAAATCCTCAAAGCAGGGTTTTGTGTCCTTGTAAGGGAGGCGAACCCATAATGGAAGGAGGTTGCCTGAATGATGATAGGGTCTTCAACTGAAAAGGTATTTGAGCAGTATGCCTTTTACATTAAGGAACCCCTCCAAGAGGGGGGCACTCTGTTGGGAGGCCCAGCCTGGGGCAATTGCATCTTTGCACCCTAAAATTCAGCACTGTCCACTGTTCAAAAGTGGAAGTGTTCAAGTAAAGCACAGCGCAGGGGCAGATCCAAGAATTTGAGTTGGTGGGGGGCAGGTCAGAGTATTAGCCAGGATTTAACCTGTGACACATTCGCACTCCCGAACTGCCAAATGGAATCTGGGAGAAATTTTGGGGGGGCCATGGCTCCCCCGCCCCCTTCTAAAGTCGCCACTGCAGCACCCATGAGCCGCCAAAGTTGAAAATGTTCCAAAAACAATAAACCACCATCGATCAGCATCGAAAGGTAACAGTGAAGGTCACTATTCATGAATTACCCAACAGCAGTATTCCCTAATGAACTCTTGAGAAACTCAATATGTGCAATACACGTGTGCCAATGTAACTTGTTAAACCCATGACCAAAATCAGTTCAGTTCTATGAACTGTGTGTTGTAAAAAATTTGTTCCAGCAGTTGATATGTAACACATCACTGGCCGTAAATCCGTCTACCACTAAATAAACAACTTCTGACTTAATATCATGAAACTGGTCTCAAATTTTTCCTGCGTCAAACTGGTGGTTTCACAGGAGCTTCAACAGAACTGGTAGATAGTTATTTCTAGAGTTCAGGGGTCCGTTTCAAGAGGGTGACTTAAAGACTCAAGCGACTTAACAAAATTAGAGATAAGTACACTACCAATTAAGCCGCCATTACAAGTGAATGTTCAAATAGCTGACATTTATAGGTTATGTTGACCAAAAACAAGTTTTCACCGAATAATTAACCAGACCTTGACACTTTGACATCTGCATAATCGGCTTTTTCTAGGCTTCAGCAAATCGACTTAATATGAACTTGGGCAGACAAAAACGACTCGATGCATTTCGCTGAAACTTTCCAAACTTTTTAATATAAAGGCCTGGTTTTTGCTTAAAGTGATGAATACGACTATTTTTTATAAAAAATACCTTAGGTTTTGCGAGTTGATTTGCCATAGATACCAAACTAAAATGCTCATCAAAAATTCCCAACGGTGTTTTTGAGGTAATTGGTGAAAGGTTTTTTAAAAATAAAATTTTGACTTAAAGGTGTTAACGTAATATTTTAATGGCACATAAATATAAAACATATATTTATATTCCCTGATCTTTTTTTAGTTTTACCATTACTCTTTCCTTTCCCCAGCCTTTGATCACATTCTTCATTCATTTGCCACCTGATCAGTTGCTCAACACCGACTAGTGTGGCATGACCACCGTATGTGTTAACACAAAATCATCAGTGGAGGGTAGAATTATGTGTTCATGGGAAAGTTACGGAGTACCTGATCTAGAGGCAGGATTTGGCATACTGTATTTTGTCAACTGCATTCTCAGAAGCATAATCCCCTGGAACTCTTTATGGTGGCTATTTATGAGTCCTGATCGCCTGCTTTTGCCTTAGTTAATTTTATCGATTAAAATTAGACGTGTTAGTTTAATAAAAAATTGAAACAAAAAATGAAACAAAAACCTAAGATCATCATTGTAAATAGATTCAGCAGTTTTGAAGTTGATTTCACCCCGTTTTCAAATTAAAATCTAATTGGGCCTCACAAATTTCAAAATATTCCTTATCATGATAGGCCTCTATCTCCATTACCAACCTGAACATCGACTTGAGAAATGCCTTATTCTTTATGGTGGTTGGAAAATCCTAAATTGTGGATTAAAAGCGGTGCATTTACACATTGCCTGTGATGAGATATTGGATCATTCCACAATAATTCACAACTACCAGTAAACCCATTCAGAGTAAAATACCAAAGTTATCAGTAATATTTTTATTTCAGTCCAAGTAATTTGTGACTTGTACATACAACAGATGATGCAATCTGTTAATACCAAATAGTGATCTGCTGGTTATGAGAATATATGTACTGCCACTGAAAGATAAGACGATTCTGAAGTTTTTCAACTCTTGGAGGACACTAAAGACACATGTACACTCGTACTTTCATACTTCCTTTGCTTGACTAAATTGTGTCACACGCAGTAACCCAAAAGCTATATAAATTAATTTTATTCACAAACAACTTCCTTCTCTCGACTAAGAAAGACCTTCCTTACAATAATTCATCCAAATAAGGTGTTTCATATAAATCTCCGACGGCAGCAAAGGCGACTTTTCCAGCATTCACTTTTTTAGCAACCTGAAAGAAAAAACCCTGAACTCACATGGTGCTGTTTGTAATCATATTGATCACTCTCTAGTTAACTAAGTCAGTATCTGCTACAATGGTTACAGTGATTGACACTTCCGCAGAAAAGTTATAATCAAATCAAATAAACAAGATGCCACTTGTTTTATAAACAAAAAATAATTAGTAGGAATTAGACAAGTTAAATCCTACGATAAAATCTAAACACTAATATCAATTTATTTGCATTACGTTGTCAACTGTTTTACCACAAAATAAGGCCAGCTCAATTGAAGCACAGATGATCAACAGAATACCACAAAATGCCATGTGCTAAACCGGTCAGAATTAGCAACAAGTCAAATCACGAAATCATTACAAATCACCAGCCAGATAGCTATAAACTCCTGACCAAACAAACAAAATCTCAATTTCATTGATGTGACCCCATCTGCAATCTGACGAAACTATGAGCTCATTATACACAGGGTGATGTAAAAGCAAAACCCATTAACATTAGGCAGACTTAAATCTCAGCCTATGGATGATCCTTGCACAAAGTTTTAACCATGCGAGTTAGTTTGCATTGAAATTTCATTCTTTCCCAGAATTCCCCGGTGCTAACCATGTATTGCTTACATGATGCGTATTGCAAGTCATTACATGGATTACTTTTGATAGCTAATGACGTGTTTCGTGTTCCGTGTAAACAACCTTGTGTGTATTCTAAAAACACATTCACCTGACTTCAGTTCTTTGCTTACAAGTGATTCATTGCTTTATGTAACAAACCAGATTTGTTCTGATGAGCAGTACACACATGCTGGAATAACTCCTCTGCATGCTGCAGTGCGATTTTCTGTCAAACTTAATGATTTTTATTCTTTTAAAAAAGAATTAGAATCTAGAAAACATTAGACAAGATTTCTGGGTTCAGTTTTTGGGATCACCCTGTAAATAAAACACAAACGTGGAACTGGAAATCTGAACTTTGCATCAAATTCAATACTCACCGCGGCGACGTCAGCAGCGGTGACGGCGTCGATGGCTCGCACCAGTTCAGGGGCACTCTGTACCTGGCCGTGATAGAGGGCCTGCACTGCCAACTCCTCCACAGTGTCTGATGAATTTTCCAGGGACATTTGGGCCACCGCACTCAGCCGAGTTCTGTGGAAAGAGAAGAATGAATAAAACAGTTCCACTGCACAATTATGTGCATTATGATTTCTATATTGGGACATGTATGTATTTTAATGACTAGTTTTGTTTCAATTTTGCATCAATCAGAAGATTCAGATTCTAATATAAAGCTAGTTAACAACATTTCAGTTTGCACTACATGAATGTCCATCGTGAAGCCAAAAGGCAGTACTTAACGTGTATTACACCATCTCAGCTTGTGTTATCTTAGCCTCCAAAAGACCCTCAAAGAAAGTTGAATGCAAACAACACTGAAATTTGACTGGTGGAGTGACTAAGTTAAACTTTTAGTTGTTACTGCATTGCCTACAACAATGAGTAGGACAAAATAATGGGCCAGAGTATAGTGCACTTCACCACTTCATAACCAAGAACCTTTCAATAAATTCCGTTTCCAACACCAAGTTATAAACAAACCCCTCCCCTTACTTGGCTCTCTGTAGATCTTGTTCACTAACATTCTGGCTGGCAACTTGCCTGAACTGCTTCAGAGCTCCTTTCAGAACCTGAAATACCAAGAGCTATAATGGTAACTACGCACTGAAAAGCAGTTGCTTAGCAACTATTGTGTAACCAAATAGAACACACAAATAGAACACAGGCTTCCAACAGTATTGAAATCAGAATAAAGCGAACCTGACATAGTGGAATAAGGGTTCAGTATAAGGCCTAGAAAAAACATGTGGCTTCAAATTAATCGAAGATAACACAAAAATTCGAGAACATCAGCATTGAGTAAGCGGAGATTCTGAACAAAAAAACATCAAAATTGAAAAAGCAGCAACATTTGCAACTTTTACACAATGATCATAAGCGAGCAGAGATTGTGGGTGAAAGACACTTTAAAGAAGTAATGACTCATACCTGGGGACAAATTTGCCATCTGCGTTATGCTGTAGAGAGAGTAGAGTTACTAATAAGAAGTGAGTGTACTCACCGGACCAATGGCATCTGATGGAGCAATGGCGAACATGCCAAATAAACCGTTGTCAGAATAATTGGCATTGAAACATGAAACCTGTGGAGAAACAACAGTACGTATTTTTAAGACTCCGTTATTACTGGTCAATATCTACCAAACATTGGATGACCCAAAAAACAAACCCACAAAATTTTCAATAAAATTATAAATTCTGATTTTTGATAGACCAAAATGACTAGTATGTCAAAAGAGCAACAAAAGACAGAAGTTAAATCTTGCTGAACTTGAAAGCCATAAAATTTTTATTTAGTTCTGTTTTTATATAGGGTCAGGCTACACATAGACAACTTTCTGATAGTGACAGATAGCATATTGAGCCCGACTGTGCTTAACAGTGACTCGTAGCTGTGCAACCAAAGACATGCTGGTAGGCAAACCTCTCAAACTTCAATCAACTGTACAGTAAAAATTCAGTGACCAATTATCATTTACTGCGTGTCTCACAACAACATAAGCAGGGCCATACTCACCGCAAACGGTGCATCCGTGTTCTCTGCTGCGCCATGGATGAGTTTGTTGGACGACTGACCACTGCCGTACTTCACATACGGACCGGTGCCCATCACGTGTTGTAAAACGGCGTGGGCCAACAGGTCTTTTGAACTGAACCTGTAACGTAGTGGTAATCGCCCGCATGACAGTGGAAAAAATATGTATGAAAATTGGTGAGATTTTTTTCAGACACTGCGCACAATTATTAGAACAAGAAGCGAGTAACATCTTTGGAGCTTACGCAGTGTGTCATAATTCCTGTTTGAAGAATTATTTCTTTTTAAAAAAAGATTCCAAGTTCCTTCTATAGTAAGTAAAACATGTCAATTTGATCAAAACGTTTTTACTTATTATAAGGTAAAATTTCCCTTCAAGGAACACCAATCAAGCAATAACAAATAATGTACAAGATTGTCATTAACAGCAATGCCTTTTCTCCTCCAAATTTAATCTACAGTCATTTATTCTAAAATCACAAGACCTAAATTTCAGTAACTCACCCAGCACCTTCCATTGCTAGTACAGCATGGACTATCGGGTTGTCTGTCTCATGGCGGATTTCACCTGAAATGAGAAGAAACACGCCCTTTTACATCAACTCGAGACTAAAAGAGCCTGAAACAAAAAGCAATCATGTCTCACTGTTCTCAGATTAACATTCACCACATTTTGATAAAACAAAAAACAAGTTTGTCAATGACAACATGGTCACAGGGAAATTGTAGAAAGAACCCTGTCATTAGAAAGTATGAAGAACTTCCATAGACATGAGAAACGAAAGATCATTGATTGCAAGATCGCAAAATTGTGACATGTATTACAAGCGAAGCACGTGACAACACTACCGTCCTCGTCGAGATTCTAGTGTCCATGAAACTCTACCAAGATTGAAGGTACTTACCTCCACCAAATTTTGCACCGACAAACTCACACGGACTGGTGCCTGGTGCCTGCACGTTTGAACATAGTTGGACCAGTTGGTTGTGATCGACACCGACACCAACGATGGCATAGTGCTTGTCGAGGTATGTTTGGTCCACAAACTCTGCCAACTGCAATGCGATCAAGCCACTTGACAATTTACAGTTGTCTTCTTAGCACGAGTAAATCGTGAACAATTCATAATTGAAACATAGATTTTTGTACGTGGCACCATCAATAACATGATAAAAAAAGGTTGCTCCAATTGGAATGATTCATAGTTCTAACGTAGACTTTTGTATTCGACACCATCAATAAGACTCCAGAAGAAAGTTTCTACAATTAACTGCAAGCCAAAAGTAAACCAAAGAATTAGCTGCATAAAAACCCAATACAGAGAAATGTGCAACCTAGGTTTCATTAACATACCAAGTTCGAATACATAATTCGGAAATGCTTGGAAAATTTGAAATTTTTCCAGTACCAATTTTAAGTTACAATAACAGGTTAAGGAAACGGAGCTCAATTGTATAGTCACCACTACAGTCTTGGCATATCCACATGAGAATTAAGAAAGTTCATTATTGTTTGAATACAGGCAAATACGTGTACATTTTTGTAGTAGCACCATTCAGTAACCTTACCATGTCCGGCGTAAACTTGCCCAGCATGTAGTCTGGTGCGTAGAGTGAGTTGCCCAGTGTTTTCCTGAATGCAGCCTTGTGTGCCAATTCGTAAGCCACTGGAACATGAATGGATATATCTGCACAATACTGGCTTCATCGAAGTTATGGTAAAAAAAGGAAGCCAACATACAGTACAAGACAAAAGTATACAAAATACTGCTCCCCATCATGACGGCTAATTCTGTTAAACACAAAAAAGACTGGTTAAATAAATATTACAGCAGCAAAATTCTAATAAAAGAATGGCTTATCCATCTTACTATCTCGTTAATTCCCCTTCAATCAGTCATACTTGACTGTTTTCGTTAAGGTTAGGGCAAAAAAACCTGACAAAACTGAACAAAAAACAACATCAAATCAATTCAAAATTAGTAGGAAATCTTTTTACCAAAATTTCGCCAATTTTCAATGAGAAGAAACCTAGTCAACATTTTTGAAAACTACTGAAACAGGGCTTTACATGTCTGGCTGCTGCTAGGTATTGTTCAGCCACTAGTTGAACTATAGAAATAGAACTTAATTGAGTCTTAACTGAATCTTGCTACTTACTTTTGTCAGGCTGTGTCTTCAAAACTGCCAATTCTTCGGCTATGCTCCCCTGGAAGTCCCGAACCTCCCATGCACGAAACAATGGTTCTGTAGAGGCTGATGTCAAGTATGGGACGCATTCATTTCTGCAAAAAATTAATGGTTCAACACCCATGCGAAACTTCATTCCAAACTACTTTAAAAAACATATGTTTGGCTCAGTGTCCACACCCAATTGTAATTTAGTCTCCCTTAATAGTGCCAGAGTCTTTGAGAATGCCAGTCGTACAAAAATTTCAGCTGCCAACAGTATGCAACCCACTTACATTTGGGTAATAAATAATTAGTTTTGGGTGTGAAAATACCACATTTTTTACATGAGACATGAAATGGTGCGTTTCGATCATGTGCATTCTAACATTAAATTACACGCATGTGCAAAACTAGTGAAGGGATTTCCATGACATAATGAACTGTTGGGGCAAAACCCCTATCCAGACTTCTCAAAATTTTCATCTTTTTAACACCAATGCCTGGCTTAACGCCCATCCACATACTTTGGAACTTCCCAAATTAAGCGTCCAGGGCATTAACTCTCAGGAACACGGTACTTTTGTGCCTAATGTCCAACTCAAAAGACATGCAGTAAATGTTGCTGGCTCATTCACTTCACCAAAACATGAATACAACAGCAACCTTGGACCACTAGGTCAGCAATCTGTGTGCAGTACTTCTGTGGCATGTGCGAAGCCTATGCTATGAAGAGACATCTAAATTAAGTAGGGTGTATTTACCTAAACTCTGTGATTTAATCTAGCGGCAAAGTCAAGTAGGTTGAAAGTGCTCAAAAAGAGAAAAAGAGAGGTGTTGCAAGAAAAAGGAGGGAGCGAAAGGCTGGACAGACTCACTGAGGGAGAGGAAGAGAGATAGAGGGAGGGATGGCTACTTACAGGACGTCTCTCTTGCACTCCAGACTGTACATCATATAGTCCCTAGTACTGGTACATGTGATGTTGCCACCGGCCTGTTGAACATTTCTGGCCAGACCAAAGGACGTGTGAGAGGCTGTGCTCTGCAAGGAAGACAGGAGACAATTATCTATTATTATGCAAATTGATTCTTCAACAAAACGCAAACATTAAAATCTTTAAACAATGGCATTATGGAGAACATTTTGCTGTCAGTCAACCGTAAATGTATTCATTGATGTGAACTATAAACCACAATGCACCACAAACCCAACTCTCAGTTGTTCCTTTTCATGAATTTTTATAACCAAACTCTCGATGAAATGGTTTATTTACCTTGTCCGCGAGGGCCCTGATGCAATGGGTCAGTCCTTTGGTCTGAGTTTCCCAGCGTGCCCCAGCGTTGATGATACACGCTACACGGGACACTGGGGAGTAGTTCTCAATGGAGGCCACAACCAGGCCATTGGGAAGTTTGGATACCTGCAAAGAATGGTAAAGACTATGAAAATTACATACATCACAGTCACACCATCAAAACCAATACTATGTATCAAAAAAGACCTATAGCTTCACTATAATAAAATGGGTCTCACGACATTCCTTAAGGAGTCAGGATTGTACATGCTTTGCTAACAACATCAAAATGATCAGCGACTTAAGAAAATGCTTCGGAGTTTATTTAGGTTGGCCAACCCTACAACTGCAGATTTGAAAGTGGCGCAAGCCTGCATTGCCTGGTTTTTTCGGCAACAATTCAAAATTGGATGATAGTGGTAATGTTTTAAACTCCAAAGCATTTTGGTTAAGAGTTCAACATTAACAGCTAAACGAGCGAAAAGAACTGAATTTAAAGATGAACCCATCAACACCATGTAGTAAATTACTGAAGTATCATGTGTGAAATTGCAATCCAAAAAAGAAACATTTCCCGCATTAAATGCACACATTAAACTTGTTTGGCATGAACACTAAAAACACTATCACTAGAAAAAAAATAGCATGATAAAGATTTGATTCATAGATGTCACTTATGATGACTGTTGAATAAACAAACTTGAAAGAATTAAACTGATCAGTGTTCCATTATTGAAAAAGCACTGACTGAGTAGGTGTTCTGAGTATTCTAATTCCATTTCAAGAAAATAGGACATACATGTCAACAAATCTGGGATTTTGTCCACATTATTTAATTTACAAAACTAAGCAGAGACTTTCTTAAATTAGCTGCCTCATCGCAAGTCTGAGAATAAATGATGGAACGGCATTTGTGATTCACTGCCATACCGACCCATGTTTTTATTAAAAGCTTACCCCCACATGAAGTTAATATAACGCCAGATCATTACCCATTTGAAGCGTCGTCTGGAATTTTAGGTCCTTAAGTTTACCATGAATAAACTTGCTATATAAACACAAAATACTCTAGCAAAACTGAGACCAACACACACAAAATTTCAAACTAAAGATTATCAGAATGGGCTCAGAATACCATAAACAAACGGATAGTTAGAAACCAAACGTTAATTTATATATTCAAGGCTTTGATGAGATATCATTTCTTTAACACACCCTAGCACAATACACACATACCTTTGTTTCTTGTTTTTGAAGAACTACCCGCTCTGGCTCTGCAACTTTAGTGGAGGCTTGCGCAGAGTACAATCGCCCCTGTAATGAAAAAATACGATTCAATGAAAGTTAGTGAGTAATAATAAATGAGATTTTCGCTAATACTGACTAGATTAAATACAAACCCCCTTTTCATCTAACACCGACCTTCTCTACCAAATTCTTAACCTAGAAATCTGATTTTCGAGTTGAAAAAATGTCAAATTTAATGTATCAACCCTGTTTCGACCTCGTTTCTCCGACAAATTGATTTGATTCTAAACTTGAAACTTCAAGTTCCATACGAAATTTAAATCCATAGACATATAATGACATTAGTCTGCAACAGACTGGCTGGCAAGGTGTTACCTAACCAAGGTAGTTTTCACAGGGGTACACATCACTGATACACAGCCGAGATCCTTACATGGATGTTGGCTGTAAAAAGCCCATTTCTGACTGGCTGATAACATGGCTTTTGTATCTAGCGAGCAACTAAGACTAAGACTCTCCAAATGAGTTCTTGTTCAGTTCATAGAAAATTCAATGGCTTTTTCCAAAACTCAATTTCGTTGTGGGGATAAAGGAAAGTCTATCAGAAATAAATCGTATTTGTCAACATATCTTTGTTGGAAGGCCTCCAAGGGTGTCCCCTTACATGTTGCCGTGGCTAAGCTGTCACAGCCCAGGGCTTGATTTGACAACGTACAGGTTGCCAATGTGACCTCTGATTTTGGTAAAATTCCCAGATTGCCATTAAGTCTCCACATGTTACATCCTAGCATGCAATCAAAATAGAACTGAACAAATATAAGGCGGAATCGTTCAAGAAAAATCAAAAGGGCCCCATTGTGTTTGCCTGCCGCAGGAGGTGGCGCCTTACCACTACGTGTTAGATATTGGGCCCACTGCCACTAGTCCCATGGTTCCAACTTAAACAAATAGGCACTGCCACTGGTTCTATATAACAGTCCCAGATTTAGACAATCAGACAAACAATAAGAAGCAGAAAACTGATTCCCTAAATCAAGGTCCACCATATCCGACCAGAGTCAGAGCCCGAAAATCTCTTCTTTGAGTTTGGCTTTGCTTGGCAATCGCGATTTCTTACTGCCAGGTTCCTTCAATTTCATACAATGTAGAAATAGATAGTGAACAACCATCACATAATATGCAGACTCTGGTCCAACGGAAACGCTCGGAGGGTTATGGGAAAGTCATTTGTTCGCCACCCACGCCGACAGGACGCAGCACAGGCGGGAACTGTCTGATCGACACTATTCCGGATTCGGCATTTTGCGATACTGTAGTGAGACGTCACTTGACCTGTCTCACTGCTGCGCTGGCCTTCTGCCGCGCGCGCCCTCTGTCGGCATCGAGAGACGACTGCTGCTCGTCTCGGAGACTGCCGACGTTGGCTGTCCGGCCCATATGCCGGTAATGGCCAATGAGGGCGCATCATGAATATTAATTAAGCGGCCCTGCGGCCGATACACATGTTGGGATGCAGAGCGGCATTCGATACCCAGACCACACACCTAAGCAGAACTATTGAGCTCGACCA
>NMRA01000145.1:45784-84035 GCA_002633005.1 Phoronis australis
CGACGTTGGCTGTCCGGCCCATATGCCGGTAATGGCCAATGAGGGCGCATCATGAATATTAATTAAGCGGCCCTGCGGCCGATACACATGTTGGGATGCAGAGCGGCATTCGATACCCAGACCACACACCTAAGCAGAACTATTGAGCTCGACCACGGACAACTAAGATGTAAGGTAAGACACCTTTTGAAGAATCACTACAATACGAAATAATGGCGCCTACTTTCAAACGCTGTGTTTTCCTAAAATTCAAAATAGTTACACTTTTGCAAGATATTTCAGCCTTTCGGAAATGCCCTTAGTGAATTGAGCTGAAAAAAGTTGACGATTTACCTGAAGTTTGCCAAGAAATGCTCGACGGGCCAGATTCGAAGTCATTTTCAACTCCTTTCGCTTCCAATATGGCCGACGCGCAAGTCAAAACCAATTGATTGCGCAACTTCCTTATCCGCTTGTGCAAAACGTCCTTCGCACATTAAAGAGCGACGATTTAGATTTGCCGCTGGAAATGAATCAAGTTCAATATGAGATGTTCGATTTAAAATTGAAATTGGTCTTAGATTTGCTCCGGAAAAATCATAATTATGTTGTAGACGATACTCATTTAGAAACACTTCTTTCAGTCATTGAATCTCGATTCTTTGGTGACAATTCCGTAAAACCAAACACCCACCCGTGCCCATGGCCACGCGTGTTGCCTTTGCAGTCGGACTGTGAAACCTCATCCTTATCCGTTATAGACAACTTCGTTATCGAAATTTACGAACATTCTCAAGAGGAATATCACGAAACTTTACCGTTTGCGCTGAGATTGGCAGGCATGTTATTGCTACACAGTACATCACTTTCGTCTGAAAAGTGTAGTGAAAAGTGCATTGCTATTTTTGAAATATGTCGACGAGGTCAAGTCTGGCAGTGTGCATCTGTTAGGAATTCATGGCTTGCTGGCATTCATCAATTGAGCCACTCCAAGGACTTTCTACCATGGCTAAGTCTTTCAGGTTGTCAAATTAATTGAATAAATCGATCTTTACGGTTTCTTGCTCTGTCAACATTTTATTTCAAAATCTTACATATTCTCTAAAAATCTAAAATGGAAATAGTAAAATGATTTGCCTTTTCCACATCTTTGATTTTTACAAAGAAATGTATGTAATGACATAAATCCGAATACTGCATAAAGAATGCTGTGTAAATTGGCCTTCTTTAAACAAAGTACCTGTTGATGTGGACCACTTGTCAGAAAACTGTAATAGCTAGCTGGCAGTTAGTGCTTGAGTGAGGTCCTGCTTAGAGCATCTTAATTGTCTGCTTTCTTCTCATCCAACCCCAAATCAGCTAGAAAATCTGTTTTCTTACTGTATCAAAGCTACATTCCAGTGATATAACTCACGGGTTACATATACTTTGTTTTCCAACTGTAATTTTTTATGTGCTAATTACTCATGAAACCGCTATAGGTTAATTGCCTTAATAGATGCTTGCTTCTAGTGACTGATCAGCTTTTTTTCTGATCAGATGTCCTATCTACAAAGGATCGTGGTAGCACACTTGTTGCAATGTATTTGATTTGAGCTGTATATTTATTCTTTGCAGGTTATTTAGATGTGATTCATGATTGTTTGGAAGACAAAAGCATCTTTGTGGCGAAGGCAGCAGAAAAAATTTTGGTGGATTTTTGTTTGAAATTAAGTGAAAGCTTTGAAGTCAACCCTCAACATCTGACTGTATTGGATGGACAGCTGAAAGTCTTGGTGGCTCGAGTTCTGCGTGATACTCCAAAGAATTCCATCTTATCATCAATCAGAGTCCTTCAGGACATCTGCAGTGATTCAGCCATTTGTGTGAGACTGTTGACTGAAAACCACGGTTTCAAAGATATTCTTACCAACCTTATCCGTATTGGTGACCTGAAAGTGTTCAATTGTGTCCTGAATTTGTTCAAGTCCATGTTGTTGAATAGGTAAAGAGCTTTGCTTTTAAGCTTCAAAGATATTCTTACCAACCTTATCTGTATTGGCGACCTGAAAGTGTTCATTTGCGTCTGGAATTTGTTCAAGTCCTTGCCGAATAGGCAAAGAGCTTTGCTTTTAAGCTTCAAATTGACGTAAAACAATGAGTACGTAAATCCTGCTGAAATCTCCCAAGATGAACACACATGTTTAATTAACCCATTGCCAGATTTCAGTTGCTGGAAAGTAGTGCAATGTTCAGTGAGCTCAACTTCTAGTTTTTCTTTCTACTCTAATATGTTCAGAATATTTTTAGTTTCTTTGTATTGACACAAATTTTTATTTGTTACTGAAATGCCTTCTTTATAATCCTGTTAGATGCGGTCCTGAAGATTAAAATTTGTCCTGAATTTTTAAAATAAAAATCTGCAATTATATAACAATCCATATTAATTACACAGCATGTTGTAATATTTGACTTATTTATTTTAGGATTGATATGGACCTTGAAAGCATGGTCATTGACTTTCTTCAGGACGGAAGATTTCAAAAGGCTATTAAACTAGGTGCAATGATATATTTGTGCAGGTATTTATTCTTGCTACACAGCACATCAAACATAAAATTACCCAGAATGCCTCATCACGAAGACTGAACACAAGCAGAATACCCCCATCATGTCGACTGAGTGCGAGTGGTGTTCTTTGTCCGAGTAGCTGTTATGACAAGTCGTGGTGGTCATTAGCTGTCACAACAGGGCAACAGAATTTTGTTCATTTGATTTTTATCTCTGCTGTTGGTATTTTGTCATTGTTTTGAGATGGTTGATGTTATTATGGTTGTCAGTTCCTCCCAGCTGACCGGTTTCAGCTTGCAGAAAGCAGTTTTTGGAAATCTTGTTTCACTGCAGTGTTCATGTACGCGGCGTACATTTTATAAGTTTTCTGATTTTGTTTATCTCCATGAGTCTTTGACAAACCGCTTGTTTGTTTTGATCACCTATGTTTCTAAAATTCAAGTGTAAGTCTGTCATTTTTGATAAACCATACTTATTGAATAGCAATTCCATTTTACTAACTTCTCAGCAAATTCCCATGTTTGCCAGTCATGAGGAACTGCTTCTAAGATGATGTATTCTGCTTGTGCTTAATTATCGTGACTTGGAATTCCAGTCCACTGGAATATTTGAAATCTTTCAAAGTCTGCTAAATGGGCAAGGATGACCTATGGTTTTAGCAAACTACATGGCAACTGTGGCGAAAAACCACACACCAAGAACCATAATATCCAATCTGTGACGTAGGATGTGTGAGTTTTTAATTGATTCCTGTTTTCATTGTTCAAAATTGGTGTCTCTGGTGCATTAACAAGTGACAGAACGAGGACTGGTTGAAACCATCAAAACAGGGCTTAGTATCCTTTAAATGTTTTCTGTTGCCTACTTAATTGCATTGCTATGTTTCCAGTCATGACTTCAAGGACTTTCAAGTCTAAATCTTAAAAGGTTTTCCCCTTGACTGTATTGGAATGTATTTTTTAGGCCTGAGACAGAGACCACTGCGAGACTGAAAGCCGTAATTCTTTCTCCAATCACATGTCTGCTAAGGAAACCAAGACCAAATAGAATCGATGCCTCAGTGTGGCAAGCATTAGCGAGCCATTTGGGTCATGAAAAGAATGCGTGCATGCTAGTGAAATTGAGTTTAAACACCATTCAGGATGCAGTCCTAAAGGTTTGTGTTTATCAACTCGTGGAGTGTTTGTGTCATAAAAGAATGTGTCTAACATTTTGAGCTATTTACTTGTTTAAAGTGTTGATGAATATTAATTCAAACATCTTGAGTTGTCTCCTGAATATGTTTCGTTGAAAATTCTGCACTGTAACCTAACTTCTTCAGTGATATTTTCCAGCTCGCTTTCCTCTGGTTTAGTTGAAAGTTGTATGAGAATGCTCCCAAAGCCCTGGTCAACATTCTTATTCTCAAGAGTCTAAATTGTTCTTTATGTATGGCTAATTTTTTGTGAATGTAATATGAATTGCTCTCATACTTAGCTTGCACTTATCCACTCACATAGTGTAAAACTTGTTAATGGCATGATGATTCTGTTGACTACGGGCTTTCATAAGAAAGTATCTATTCTCAGTAAATTGATTTTTAGTGTTACAGTGTACCGATTGTTTTTGCATTTCAGGGTTTATCGATCAATTGCCTGGAAGCAATAAGTGATCTTATTTCACACCGTTTCTTCAATTCCTTTGCTCAGAAGCTGATAGAAACTACAATGTCATTTCTCAAGTCAAGCAAGGAGTCAGGTATAAAAACGAGCGTCTGTCATCAGAATTGGTGTAGCTCAAAAGGACTTTTTTGAGAAATGCAACATGCTTCCTTAAAAGGATACTAAACCTGTTTTGATGATTGGCACCAAGCCTCGTCCTGTCACCTGGTAATGCATCATTGGTGCCAATCTTCCAAGTTAAAGACACGAATCAACTAAAAACTCCTACTCCCTATGTCACAGATTGGACTTTATGGTCCTAGGTGGTCTTTCCCCACAGTTGCCGTGTAATTTGCTAACAGCATATGTCACGCTTTGCCTGTTAAGCAGACTTTGGAAGGAGTTTTCAGTTTTCCTCTAAACTTGAAGGTTGTTGGGGGTTACAAAGCATTATTTTCTTTCAGAGAACTGGACGGGAAAGCCATTTTTAGTATCTGTTAATAGGCCAAAACCTGGTTTGGTATCCTTTTAAACCCAGGTCTGCTGAATCCAATCACAACAAGCTTCTTGTCAGTTTTCCAAATATCAGGAAATGTGTTTCACCCTTGGTAAGGATGAAGCAGAGGTCAATTTTGTAACAATTAGTGCTATAACTGGATGTTCTAATTCACATATGCACGTTTTTATGTTGTTATAAGTGCGTAGCATCATGAGTGCTCTATGGACAATGGGATTGCAGAATTCAAAAGCCAGCGTTTTGATGTGCAAAGTTGATGATATCTATCAACTTGAAAAAGATAATTAATGGGATAAATGGACTGATTGTAGTCTATGTTTCATTTACCGTCAGTTGTTGAACTAAGTTTCCAAAAACTTTAAGGCAGTGCCAATTCTGAAGAATGTACTTGCGTTCATGAACATTGATCTTTATTGTCTAGATGCAATCTATCTTTTGTAGATCTTCTTAACAATACGGACACTCTTCTCAAAATGAGCGAGACTTTACTTGATACGTTGAATGTCTCGTCTGCGGACTCAACAGTAAGTACTTTTATTATGCACACGGAACTTAACAGCACAGTTTCCAACCAGGTTAAGGCTTCTGAAACTATAAACAGAATTGGGCGTTAAGCTGACTGCAGCTGAAATATGCTTTTGGGCATTGCATAGTGGAAATATATGGAAATGCAAGGATACTTTCATCATTGTTAGTTTTACGGTGAAGATTTTTTGCCACCTCTGCATGTAATATAAAGTAATGCCAACTGTAGTTGTTGTTGTCTAAGTTTCTTACACTGAGCAGAACAAATGTTTGTGCAATCCTAATTCATGTGAGATTAATAATAGCTAATGTATGTGTGGCTTGATTATTGATCAGAAATGTGAAACCACATTCCCATGAGCCCGACACTGTCCACATACGGTATGTGTGTGGTTTACGTTATCATTATACCATACCTATGTTTAGGTGCAGTTTTAAGGTCCCATTCATCTTTGTGGTCTGAAAATCTGGTTCTTACGATTTCGACAAAAAATGTACTCATTATTTCACAGGTGACGTCTAAAACATTAGACTGCCTTGTTGCAACTTGTCCTGCTGTGTGCGACCATACCAACGGTGCAGCTGTGCTAGACAGACTCTGCAAGACTCTCAGACAAAAGTCATGTGACGTCCAGTGGGAGGTTAGGGACTGTGTGGTACAGGCTATTGGTTCATTATGTCAGCTGATGCAAGGTGAGGCCAAATGTCAGTAGGCAAAAACTAAGGCATATAACTGCCATGAGGTTTCAAAAACTGTGCATCTGTCTGTTTGCAGAAAGCTGTGGTGAGTTTCGTAAATACAAGAATCTCGCGAATGAAGGTAGATAAGATCACATGCTTCACTTGTAGGACATGGCGATATCTCGCGAAGCTTCCTCGCGTTTTCCCGAGGTTCTCCCATCTATGGAATACGTGCCTGATCTGTTACTTAAATATTTCACAAATATGTGAAAATCTAGTGGATCAGGGGTGCATTTCGTAACTGCATCACACTTCCCGAGACAGCTAATAATGAGTTTACCTCCGTAACTCAGCCTCTCTGTGCAATTACTTCAGTTGCAGCCATTTTGCTAAACCGTGCTTAGTAAAGTCTCAAGTTTACTCATGAAACGCCCACGTTTTGCTTGTGTAATTTTGTTTAGTCTTGCTTGATCTCACCTAACGTGCAATAAATTCACCCAGGCAGGTTGTTGTTGGTCAAATTACTGGATCTCAATCTTGTATTTGCTGTATGCCTCCTCTTTTTCTTCTCCCCTCAGCAAACTTGTCTGTAGAAAAATGCTTCCGTGAAGAGCATCTGTACTCCATTCTGTGCAGCTCATTGAAGGATGGAAACAGCTACGTTCGTGCCAGTTCTCTGCAGAGTTTAGGTCACTTGATCTGTTTAAAACAATGGCAGAGTCTCACTGGTGAATACTCCAGTCAGGTGGGTTAAGTCGGTTCTGCACAGTCCTTTCTACACTGCGGCGCATGTGAAAAGATAAACAGTCATGCTTATTATGGGATTTATACTAACATATTTGATATCATCAACTTGAAATAAAACTGTTTTCCTTCAGCCATGCCACAATTTACTGACTGCTCTCCAATAGAACAGTCAGTGTAGTGTATTGAGTTTACTCGTTTGGACTAATACCTTTTGTCAGTGTTTTCAGTAATCTTTGACTTAAGAACAATAATTTTTTTCATCTGGTCTTGATGTTGTCCCAACAAATCGTTGGATTGTTGTGGCTTACCATTGTTTAACAGTCAAATTTGTTCACTACTTTACAGCTAGGAGGCAAAGATTAGTGGAAACAGATCCCACAATTAACTATGAATACTGTTTTTTTTTCTTTCTGTTCAGTGTTTGAATCTAATGTATCCTCTCTCAAGAAAGTTGTCATAATCTGTGCTATGGCCTTAAGGTATGATCAACTATGTATTGAATCTCTGATCTATGTTTCAATTTTTCATCCTCCCATCTGGTTTCTTAGGTGAAAACAAGTTGTCTCCACCAAACTGTTAGAATATGATGGCAAATACACGTCTCAGAACCCTTTTGATTTCGAAGAACATTGACACACAGCAGTCTATGATATTCCATAAATTTTTGACTGCTCATCGTAATATATTCATAAATAGAAGACAAGTACTTGTGGGACTTTTGCAATGGTTCAACTGAAACTTCTTTGCATTGTAAATTTTTCGTGTTTGTTTGGACGTGGCAAAAATGATAGAATAAAAAGAAATGGAATGATAGTTCAAAAATGTTTTCAAGGAGTCTGTAAAATGATTCATATTGAATCTTTTATCAAATCTCCAGGTTCCGTAGACTTATTTCAACCAATAATCATTTTGGCTATTGTTTCTTTCAATAGCTTGCGTTTAATGTGGTATCTGGTCTGGAAATGTGGATTTGTTTGTGCGCGCATGTGTGCAATATGTGAAAATGTGATATAGCCCAGAATTCCGTCACATATGTTATTGATAGCAATAAAAAGTATGCGTTGAAATATTATTGTTCTAATGAGCTTCTTTTGTAGAACATTCTAGTTTGAGCTTGATGTTCATGACATTTCTCATTTTATTTTTAGGAGATTTTGGACAGCATTCTAACAACACTAAAGTTGGACACAGAAGCTTTCCCGAGGAGGGCAGCCATCGATCTCTTGAGACACTGGTTTCACAAAGATGTTCCAGCCTCAGAGAAGGGAAAGATACTCGAGTCGGTGCAAGAAGCTATAACAGATTTTGATTGGGAAGTGAAAATGGGAGCTCTTCGGTTTTGGAAACACATAATCCAGTCACAGTTTTTGAAGGCTGAGCCCACCATGCCATCTTACTTGGTAGCATGTTTGTCTGAGAGTGAGAAGGTCACTGTCAATAAGTTGGAAGGCTCCACTGAAAGTAAATTTGTGCAACTGTGCAGGGTGTACTTGTCACTTCATATTCATGGGTGTTTAGATTTGTTGTTGACAACTTTAGACGATTGTGACCGGCCTGTATGTGCTTTTGCAGCTGAGCTGTTGCTGGAATTGCAAACATATTTGCAGAAGGTTAACCTTAGTTTTGAAACATTTGACGAGGTGGTTTTCAAAAACGACTGGTGCGTGGAATGCATTTGCGAGTTGTGTGAGGAGAAATTTACACTGCATACTGAAATGCAAAATGGTGACTATGCTACGGAAGTGTCTAAAGTATTTGGGAAGATAGAATCCAGTGACTTTACTGCAATGATTGAGGACTTTTCGTGTACCACAGATCCCTATGTACTCAATCCAGTGTCTCTCCTTGATGATATATTGGCATTGCAGCAAGAGGGCGTGATCATGGACTGTTACTGAGGATACGACTGGATTTGGTCACATCCGACCTATAAGTGGCTTTGCGTTCTGTAACATAAAAATCGCTTTTTTTTCTACTGGAGCCTCATTTGTTCTATGAATTCAATTGTTTGCAATTGTTAGGATTTTTCCCTTGAAGTTAATGAATGAATCGGTGGCCTTCGGGTGAGAATGCATTAAATCATGAAAAAAATGATGAATGTTCCAATTTAAAGTAGTACTAGGATTCGTGAAACATTCAGGTAATATTCCATTTTACCGTTGTATATACCGACAGGGCTGCGATTGTCAAAATGCATTTAATAACTATTGACAGTGCTATGTGTAGTAATTGTAAACACCTACAAATTGACAACACAATGGGTCCGCTCAGGCAAACAAATAGATGCGGATAATGTACAACTTTTCAGCCAATCAAATTATTTTTTGAAGTTGAAGTATTACAGTTTGTTTTAGTGGCATCATGATTGCTGAACTAAATAATGGAATATTGGCCATCAAGATTTCAATTTCCAATTGTCATTCGATATTCCACGTTCCAAAATTCTAATTTTAAAATAAACATAGAAATACTATTAGACAAAAAGGTATCAAGATTGGGATCTGCTCTGTTTAGAAAAATCGAGTCAATGGTGCAGTATTTTTAGGTGCTCACCTGATGGGGTTTTTTTTACTCATCATTTGGTAAATTAAGGCATATCAAACTCTGCTTACCCTTGTTTATGTTGCTTTGTATACAGTCTCGAAATGAGAATGGGGTAGGGGGTTAAAGACCAAAGCTAACTTTGCTTTTTTAGCCTGATCTCAAGTTTCATAATTCAGTGTGAATTGAGTCTTGGTACTGGAAATTGACACACGTTTTCTGCGCAGTCCTAAGACAGTCTGGCATGTCGGTAGATCTCGGCAAGGGCTATCCATATTCCGGATGGCACCCTCCAGATAGCCACCAATAGCACAAACAGCATTGTTGGATACGAGTTACCGTTCTCTAATTATTAAAGACCTTCCGGACTGCTCCATAATTTACTGGTTTCTTAGAATTGGCAGATCTTGCTGAAATTTGACATGTGGATAGACCTTGTCAAATGCTGCTTTTTATTCCAACTTGGCAATTCTCAAGTTATTTTTCTGATTACTGTTCTTTTATTGGGATTCCATGCTGCTCATTTGTTGGTCTAATATCCAGATACAGGTCATATCAAAGATGGTGGTGCATTGCCCATTTTTTAAATTTTTGTTTCATGAAGCTCTAGCTCAGCACTCCTTTGAAAGATTCCTTTGAGATTTGGTATGTTGATGGATCTCGTCAAGAGCTATGTTATGTGTGCAATCAGTTTTTTCACTGTGACTTTACTGACAGCATCGTCACTCTTGTTTTCAATTACGTTGTCATAGGCGGTGTTTTGGTCGTCGTATTTGTTAGAGTGCTTTGGTTTTGTCGTCAATGTCTAGTTCTAAATTCTTCAGTTAATTTTTCCAAGTGTGCCTAGTCAGAGCATTTTCATTTGTTTTGTATATGGTTCCATAAATAAAGTACTATTTGTTAAGTGTGACGGGCAATAACAGCTTTGTTCAAGAAAAAACAATTTTGACATCTGTGGATATGTTTATTGAATCAACACATCTATTTACAGGTGTTAAGTATAAAATATTTTCAATGTACAGAATTAGTTGTGCAACACTCTTTTCGATGAGATAGTGTCTACAATACAATTAATTTCGAAATACTTGCAACCAATAATTTTTATCATTATGTAAATTCACAAATTTCTCAAGTCTCATTCATTTACCACAATTTTACAACATACAATTGTAACCCAACCAAACCTTTTCCTGCAGGACTAAAAATGACGAAAGGAAGAGTGCCATTTATCATAGCTAAGATTTGCCCAAAGATAAGACACCACATTCACTCAGTGTTCAAGTGAGGTGCTTAGCTTAACCCACACGTACATACATACATACATACATTAGAGGGGAGGCAGATCAGGTCGCCCCTACTGTTCTCATTCGATGGGCAACATGATCAGGGCTGCATTCCGTAGACCCAAAACACAGGTGAGAAAAGCTATATGTGACCACATGCTTTCTTGTTATGCATGGCAAAGTGAAGAACTACATTTTCACAAGTTCCTTGCGTCTATACGATGCACCCTGGGTAAGAGGATCAGTGGTCACTGGAAGTCAGTTCAATTGATACCTATTAGGAGCAGCCAGGTGTTTTCTTAAGACAGACTGGTTCTTGAATATGTAATTTGTTGCTGGCACATGTCACTTGTGGCAGATTTTGGTTTTATGATGAATCCATGAACAGGAAGCAGCAACGGGAGTTGTACTGATTTGTTTTCCGTTCAATTTAGCACAAATCACACCAAAACATTCCACACGATTACATCTGTACTGCCCACTGACAACAGATACTTTCCGTCTGGAGAAAACTTCAACGTGGTGACACTGTTGTTGTGCCCTACAAAATCTTGGAAAGTGCCTTCGTAGTAGTCCAGCAGTTTGACCAGTCTCTCTGTAAAACAAACACACCATGCTTGTGCATCTTGCTCAGTAATTGAAACTAACTGATACAATAGGGGTCACAAAATATCTTGTATAGTGTACATTTCACATGACGTACCAATGATATATACAGTGTGACCTTGGAATTAAATGACTAAAATCAATATTAGGGACGTAAAGGCACAATTTTTTCTATTACCTGCATAACAAACATTTATTCTATGACAATTAAAAATGTTATTTTGGTCTCATTTTGATATCAGATTTTAAGTTATCTTAGATAACAATGTACAGAACAGGCACCTAGTTGGTCGAATGAAATTCTGAAATGAAGTCAATTTCAGAACATTTATTTGGAGGATAGATTATGAAGCAGCTCCATCTCACAGATTCCCATCAATCATTGAAATCATAAAACCGGTAACTGAAGCAAGTTACTATACAGAATAAATAGATTACCTGGAATACCAACGGCAAAGAGAGAACTTGTGGGAGACAATTCGAGTGACGAGGCCCAGTGCGTCAATGCAACTGTACGAATGACCTGTAAAAACATTTGGAAAGATGACGGCTTCATTCACTACCATTCTCTAACACACACAGATATTCAAATAAAGTGTCGTTCATCATGAACCAGTGTGACAGCTGGTAGGGGGACCATTTTTGACACGGTCAGACCAAACAACTGTTGTCGTCCCTGAAATGCATCAATGAAACAAATGTGGCACAAAATATTTAATCCAAAGAGCTGTAGGCGATACAGTAGAGCACACGGCTTGTGATGCATCTGGGTCAGAAAGACTGTTGCAGACCTGATTCACAACACCATGTGTGAATCCAGAGAAAGACCTATGTGTCCAGACCTTTGCCACAAGTGTATTGTTGCAGTGGAGGGATGTAAAGTGACCCCAAGCCTGTCCATTGTCAGACCCCTTCTAATCATGATACAAGACTTGTACCTGGACACCATGTTGTGAACATCCCCTTTAAATAATCCAGCTAGACCAGGGCCAGTTTTATCCACATTTGTTCAGGCACAGCTTCTGTTATGAGTTAGTGATGCAGCTTGGCCATGTTGGAAACTACTTTCCAATGAACAGCTCATGATGTGGTTTTTGTGTAGGAAAATGGAAAAATAGAGCCTGGATGCTTTCAAGCCTTCAATTTACATACAATCTGATAAAAAACAGTAATTACCCTCACTGTATGACCTTGCGAATAGTCACTCTATTGATAACTATCACCCTATTGTGAATGGAATGTGGATAGAAGGGTCCAGTTGATCACGTGACATTGGAGAAATTCAAGATTTCTCCAAATCGATCCTTATTTCGTTTAAAGGGGATGTTTACAGCATGACAGTGTTCAGAAAACTGCACTAAGTCTCCCAACAATAATACACAATACTGAACACAGTATTGAACTCAGTAATTACAAATAAAGCTTTCACAATAACAGCAATCTCCTCAACCATTGCCCAATCTGAACCCTTGGGTTCATGTGCCTAATATATAATAAGGTGCACCTACATCTGGCACTAGACATATGTACCCATGTGCAAAACATGCAAAAATCAAAGAGCAGAAACTGTTTTTAATTTAACATGTGAGTGAAAATAGACTTATCCATTTCAAAACAGTAGACAATGAAGTATATTATTTATCAATTAATCAAACATTAACTATTTATAAGTAAATGGAAAGCACAAAGACTGCACAATAGACACACAACAAACTCCCGATTTACGACTTAATGCATACACAAAGGATAGCCACCTGCGCCTGCAGGTGAAGCATACTAAGCACATGCATATATATGCACAATAAATGAGCAAAATGTTTTTTGAAACCCCACAAAAGTTGAATATAAGCGCATGGGCCTAAATATGCCTAGACAGATAAACACAAGGTCCCTTACCTTTCGTTGCGACATGCTGTAGAACAAAACTTGTTTTTGCATGCCATAGCCAATGTAGACGATGATGTCTGGCTCTTCATTTGAGAAACGAGCAATGCTTGGTGGGAGGTCACTAGATGAGGACTGCAAAATACACAGCACAGGAAGTAGACAGTGGATAGCAGTGCCCCAGTGGTCTTAATATTTTGTTAAACTTGTTTGATTGTTCAAATTGGAAATAGTAGTTCACTTAGTAATGGCCAAACATAGCAGTTCACTTAGTAATGGCCAAACATATTAATTGCAGTGAAAAGTTCATCAAGATTAAAAGTTGTCCGAAATTTTAAACAGTTGCAGTGTAGGATCTAAAAAACTAAAAGAATCAATCACAAACCCCACACCAGCAGATTGACTGGAACTGGCAATAAATGACACACTTTTGTATTATCCACTGAATTTAGCTACCAACATAAGGTCAACGGCCAGTGAAAGATTTTCATATTACTTAAAGATAGATTTAGCACTACAGCACCAGGTCAAAAATGGCCAACTTCAAAAAGTGAGACAAAATAAGAAGGGAGAAATGTAAAGCCAAAAATAACACCAATGACCACCACTCAACCAGAGTATAATCAAACAATAACTGCAATTAATTATTCCATTCGAACAGCAGCAAACCTACCTCCCCTTTGGTCACCAATTTTCCGTCTGGTCTGAACGCAGGTGCAGGGAACGACAGCCAGTCCACAAGCTCACACCTGTCCTTAGACCAGACGCTGGACCATATACTTACACGTCGATCAGCACTACCACAGAGCCAGACCAACGGAGAGGTCACGCCGGGATCAACAGGCTGTAAAAGGTCATGGTATGTTAGTTACAGTGCAATAGCTGTTGACAAATAAGTATAGTTACATTAAAGCAAATTGATAATGAAATGCAGATAAATTTGCACATTCATTGAAAACATGAGCTCGGCTTATAAACCCACTAAATCTAGAACAATTTGAGATTCCTCCCTACTTATCTCATACTGCAGCTTTTGCATCCATTCATTGGTCATTCAACAAGATACACCGCACTCTCGGTACAAAACATCACCTGATGATTGAGTAATATGCTACTATCAGAAATTTCTGAGAGAGTCTCACCAACATAAAGCCCCCATGGGACTCTTTCGGAAACAAGGACCAATAAAGTCTACATAAAGGGCTCTTTTGGGATCGTTTTGCACTCCTGGCATGGCGCAAAGCTGTGCAAAATGTCACCATTTTTTTCAATTTTAGTTCATAAACAAGATTGTTGAAATATTTCAACTTCATCAATGACTTTTTCATTGCCAGATTACTTTTATAATAGCCAAGCACAACAATGCGTCTGATGCTTCCATCAGTCACTTGTTAATTTTCTAATCCCACAGTGCATCCAATTGCTTCCTCTTTCAGCACTTTGACAGCAACGACTGAATGAAGGAGCAGTGTAAGCATTACAAGTTTTCAAAAGAGCCCTACCACTTTCTGTAAAACAGCCCCACCACTTTTTCTGAAATCCGTGGTAGTACTCACCTGAGGCCTAGTGGAGTCCAGACAGGTGATGGCAGCACCCTTGTGGTCAGTGATAACTCTCACCGTCATACCTGTGGTGGGACTACTGATGGCCACTCGACCGTCCAAGGCACCAGACAGGATCATGTGACCTGCACACAGAGACTGTTGTGTAAAGACTGAAACTATGAGACGATTGAAATTGGTCACTAGCTACATACACTGGTAACTAAGGTACAAACTGTGATGAAAACGCCTAGCGTCTTATTTATGGAAAACCTTCTGAGATACTGACTACGGAGACAAAAATGTGTTTGGCACATATTTTAACAAACAGTAATACAGTATATCTCAAAACACAGACATAATATAGATACAGCATTTTCAAGTTGGATCTTTCTTTAAGAAAGTTTGCCAAACTGATCATTTTTGAATTTTTAAAGGGTGACTGCAATATTATAAATAATACAAAATTTTTTAAATCGTTTATTGCGAGCCACATAGATGAAGAATTACTAAGCTTCATGATGTTCACCAGACAAGTATAAAGTCAAGTGAAATCAGTCCAATGACTGGTGCTCGAGCGTGAAAGAATCTTCCACATTTTTCAACAGCTAGTTCCCCCATTAACCTATCAGTACGGTCATTTCAGTCGAGTTATGCAATGAAATCAGCACACTAAGAACAGGCCTGGTAAAATCAGTTCTGTGGTAATGACCAGGAGGGCAGAAATGGATTTGACAAGACACCTTGTATATAACTGTATTTATCAAGTATAACCCATTTCCCATTACCATCTCTGGAGAAGGTGAGAGCTGTGACAGCCACAGAATGCGGGTGCATCTTCAAGGTCATTTCTGCCTTGTCGAGGTTGAACATGCGCACGCTGCCGTCACTGTAGCCGGCCACCACATGGGGGAGCTGTGTGCGCGGTGACTGATTGGAAATGATAGAGGTCTCTAAGGGAATGGGTCTTTTGGCTACGATAGGCTCAATGGCCAGACAATTACAGCTCTGAAATAGAAATTGATTCTGATGACAGAGTAATGCAAAGACGGTAAAACAACACGAGAAATTTGTACTTAGTGTGTACTCATTTTCCCTAAAAACATATTAAAATATGTTTTTATGTTTTATGTTTTACACACTAAGTACAAACTCTTTAGTCATATCCCAGGGGTATGATTCATCACACTAACTCAAAGAAGTTAACCATGAATAGTCGGAAACAGACAAGAAGGAAGTTGTGAGCAGAAAGGTGCTCAAGGATACAATTTGTAAGTTTGCTATTGTGCAACCGCATTTGAAGTGGTCACTTCTGCGTAGGTGTTAACTTTTATTTACACACAGAATTGTGAACGAAAATGGTTCAACGCAACATGTTGTTAACAATAAAATCTCCCCAAAATAGAACGTAACATGGCAAGCAAGTGAAATTTTATTTTTGACCTTTTTAAACACTTAAACATGCACAAAATAAAACTTAAGCTATAATTATTTTTGTTTTAAATTCTTTACCATGACTACCATTCAGGAAATTTTTGGGAAACTGTGGGCAATTACAACTGTTACGGACAATACGTTTTAGAAGATCACTAAACCCTGATACACCATTCCTGTCTTTGATACCACTCGACACAAAGCCAAAATGCTTTGAACAAAATCATTGAACACAGTGACTAAGAATTGTTTTCGATAGAGGTGGTTTTTGGGCTTGACAGACCTGGCACATCATGGAGTGCACTAAGTAACTTTGCCTGTTCTGCAAGATCAAGCGGCTAAGACATCTCATTAGTCTGCAAGGTGGAGGTCGTCACTAAGAACCAATCAGATGTGTGAGCTGGTTGACCTGGCGAGGTCAATCAAGAGTACCCATTGATGTTGATAATATTAATTCAATTTCATGTGTCATTACTTTATTTGGCAAATAAAATATGGCTGTCAGTCGAATGGATATTAGCTGGTTACACGACCGAACACCAGGGGATTTAAGTTCCGCCATTTTGTTGTTCACTCACCCTGAGGACCAGTTGGAACTGTATTGTGATCTCTCTATCCTGTAGTGACCACACCCTCACACTGCCGTCACTTGTCCCTGTTACGTAGTAACTATTGTTGACAAACTCAGCACACTTCACCTGTAAACCAGCAATAAATTAACACAACAAAATAGAACATCCATGACTAAACGAAAACGCCCTCAACTTGGCGAAGTTGTGAATTTGACTAATAAAAACAGGTATAAAATTGCGTGCAAATCCTGTTATCTTAACATTCGCCTAATGAGTAAGGTAGAACTTCAAAGCGCAGAGCATACTTATCCTGCCAACTGACCTGCCGACTGTGACCTGACACCAGCCGTATACTAGTCCTATCTGTCCAGTTGATGTACCACAGGTTGTTGCGGCTTGTGCCAACCACCCCCTGAAAGAGAAATATTATTAATTGGTAAGGATATTTTTTAAAACACGATTCATGTGAAAATCAAATAACGACCTTCAACGGGAACACACTTCCCACATAGTGCATTCACTGTTCGTAGATTATGTAGTCCGAGGAAACCATGATTGTGATGGTTCATGTAATGGGTTAGACTAATTGTCACGATTCTTTTATGCAGCACTGCTGTGCCAAATCACACATAACACCATGGACTGGATGGAGCTGACTGGAGTAGACAGACTACTTCAGCAGGAAGATTCACCACTGTCCGAAAATATCGCCAATTTCGGACAAAAATAACTGCCAAAATTGTTCTTTTCTCATTTTTCAGGGACTTCTAACATTATTGTGAATGCCCAGAAAAACTCTGCGTAATGGCAACCGTGGTAAAAAACATTGAAATTTAAGTTCTAAATACTATCCACAAAAACTAGGACAAAAAATTCACTAACATCCGCCACATTGTGCCCTAAATTGGCGACATTTTACCGTAAAATAATTCGGCTTTTTCCTATTTGAAGCTTGTGGTTTTGGTTTCACCTAGTTAACACTGAGTGGGACTTTAAGGGTGTCAAAATACAGTTTTTGTAATCTTTCCTGAAACCACAAATATCATAATTATTGAGTGAACTAAGCATGAATTACGCGCCAAGTTTAAGACAAAATCACTAAAAACAGGTACGAACATAGTTCTTCACCTGTTTAGCACACAATATGACGAAAAAACGAAATTCGTCAAATTTTTCTACAAAATATGTATTACAAAATAGTCTGCTGTTTGCTAGGCTTGAACAATGTAGATTCCACACAACAACAGTTTGCAAACTTTCCATTATTGCCCAGACCTTGAACGATGGTTAGGTTCATTTAAATCAAGAGGGTGTACTCAAGATCAAGTGTCAATTGACCTCTCTTGAAACCCCACGGGCAACTAAAATTGAAGTCTATTTTTAAGTTTTCATCATGACGATAGAAGTTTGTTCTGAATAGTATGTTTAAAGCAATATAATCAGCCTTTAAAAAATGGCCAGCACCTTAGTGCAAAACAAGGGAAGAATTCGTTCCAGCTCATCTATTTACGGATCCACAAGGGGCAACCAAACAGTCAGGACCATAAAGTTAACCCTTTGTTAATCAGCGTTTAGTTACACAGTCCAACTGGGGCAGTTGTATGACTCAGCAGGGTTCACAAACAACTGGGTAGAGTTCAGTAACTGTAGAACCTCGCTAAAAAGCATGTATTTTAAATGAGAACACATGATTTTGGCTAGATTTTAGGTAGGTCCTAGCATTACTGAACTCTACCACACTTTCACTGACCTTACATGCCACTTTTTAAAGGCCTATTGTGTGTGTGTGTGTGTGTGTTCGACACCCATGATTCTTCACAAGGTACCCCAAAATTCTAAGCCAATATGCAAACTTAAGTTACACCTTTCAAGCCCAAAATGTTACCATATAGTATCCTTGTAAACCACTCTACCATGTGCCAACAATCCAACCTACCATGTCCATAGTCTCGTCAAACTGTATCGCAGTCACCGATTCATCCACCGTCATCTCATCGTCCATCACGAGCCCTCCCTGACGCAGACTGGTGTTGTCCCCTGGCAGCCTCATCTCACTCACACCCACTACTGACCACAGACGGAGGATGCGGCCCGCGCTGGCAGTTAGTAGCCTGCCACTACGGACACAGAGAAAACCTGCAAGGGAGGTAACAATGATCGCTGAATGCCCATGGGCAAGATTTGGCTACTGGACCATTACAACCAAGTGACACCATTACTACATATCATAATCCATTTTCATCGTTACTACGACGACGACGACGACGACGACGACGACGACGACGACGAGATATCAAGATATCAAGATGTCTAGTTCAACCTAAAAATGTGGTCGAAATTGTAGTTTAGGACACCAAATTTTACATCCAAGTTCGCATAGTTTGGAGGGTGCAGTAACCACAAACCACTCTCAGCACACTTGAAACAAATTATCATCTTTGCAATCTGAACTACATACTGATCTCTGTTGAGTCAGCCTCCCAGTGCATGAAGCACGTGTTCTGTTTGGTGTCCCAGGCAGACACGCGACCATGACTCGTGCCTATGTAGACTGTACTGTCCTTGGCGTACTCGACAGAAGTGAACTCGATTGGAGACTGATGCTGCAGAGAGCCAGATAAGGGAAATATTATATTGAATGATAAAGAATGCCGTCATGTTCCCCAGGGGAACCGTGCATTTCACTTGTTCCTGTTGAAAAATGCATGTCCAGTGGATAATGCGATCGTCGTTGAAATAATGCACAGGTGTATTGGGAGGAAACTGAAATCACTCAAGATTTCTGTGGTAACACATGGTATATTAGCTTACGGTACTAAATTGCTACAAAACTGAACCAAACGTCAAATTTGTTGTTCGCGCTTATGTTAACGGCTGGACATTGGTGGATATATCATGACTATCCAGTTCCAACATTTGAACGTTCGTTTGAATCTTAGACTTTCCCCATCATCAAATAACAATTTTACCAAATAAAATATCTCCTCAGTGTGTTGCGAACATTTTGCAGACAGTTGACAAGCACTTTTAGAAAATGAGAAGTTTTGCACAGAAGCTAGGGCAGTGCCAGTTGATCCACACTACAAACTACATGCGTGTTCCATTGCCAACTTTCGGATTCTCGTGTACCTTGTTTAGACGATCACATTAATTCACGCGTGCATCTTAGTAGGAACAAAGTGAAATGTACATACACGACAGCGTTCCATAGAATGAGGCCTAGGTACAGACACTAGCTACTCGAGATAATTACAGCTAAATACAAAAAGTTGATTAAGGAAATGAAATTATTAGGTCTAACCGAAATCATTAACTTAAAACTGGGATTAATTAATTCAGTCTGTCGAAGCAATCAAGGAACACCATGCATTACACCGTTTTATCATGTGCATTTAGCAACGTTACTTTGCCATAATAAAATTCCACTACAAAACATGAACCAAAATTATAATTTCCAAAGATGATGCTGCACATAGCTTTAATGTGTAACTTGAAATAACTATCTATAAATTTTTCACTAAGTTCAAATGACTATTTTGCTCAATAATAAAACTGAAAACGCTAAATGAGATTGATATAGAAAAAAGATTCATTATCTTATTTTATAAAATTTACATGCAAATTCAAACTTCGACTCTGGAGATTCTTGTAACGAAAATTCTAAAATTCTATCGCGTTCACTCAGAACTTGAATCTAAAAACATTTCAAACTTTGAATTTATCTGAATGACGTAATAGTTAGTTTACTGACCATACCTCAACACAATACATTCTTCACCACATGAAATTATACAATGTGGAATTAAGTGACATTCTGTTAAGGCCCTGTCAAACGAAATACGATCTCAGAACACCCGATCCTGTCATAAATTGGTAAAATGGGCTGCATACAGGCGGAAATGGTTAATTTTGACTCAAAATATGCAACACGCTTCATTGTGTTTTTACTTAGATTACACAACAACGATTGAATTTGAATTTTTCCCGTTTTCTAGATCTTGCCGAGAACTACTTCTGTCAGTGAAACAGAGCCCAAACAGAAGTGTGACAGATTTCCACATTTTCAATAACTCACAGCCGCTCGCTGAGTAATGAGATCAGCCGGTACACTGGCTTCGTGCACCCTCAATTCGGCATTGATACCCGTTTCATCAAGCAACCAGAACTTGACCGTGGCGCCCCCGCCAACAGTGGTGAACTCATTCATTGTGAATGGATCCCATTTGACCTCGTGTATGGGCTGTGCAGATCGAGATGAGGTCAAAACGGTGCATGTGTCTGTGTTCCACACAACGACAAGACGGTCACGGTAGTCTCCTGTGGATAAAGAATATCAAAATACTGTAATAGAGGATGCAGTGTGGCACAGAAGTGGAATGACATTTTGCCAAGTTTCTTAGCAATAATGAAAATTATTTTCTTCCTAGTGCAATACAACAGTCATCAAACATTTAAGTTTGGAAACCCTTGCGCATTGGAAATAAGCAATGAAATAAGCCTTCAGTAAATGGAAAAGTTACCCTACCATTACCCTGGACTGTTAATACCAAGAAATTTCCAACATTACAATCTGATCTAGAATCGCCCTCCATTAAACTTGTCAGACAAGCCTATTGTGTTGGTACACAATGCTGTGGTACCGTAGTATTAGGGGGTGAAAGCTCACAGTCACACAAAGGAATTAGCAGTTGACAGGTAAGTCTAATTTATACGAGTCATTTGTTTATCTCCATTCAAATTTTTTTGGTGACCAATAGTATTTCACAAAAACACATCTTCGACACATGTCTTGAATGTCATTTAGAAATAGTACTTTTTTAATATCGGTTAGGCACTCTGTTCACAACACAATTGCCAGATTTCGTGAACGCAGTCCATGAGAGAGGTGGACTATGTAATCATTGGTTTGCCAACTTTTCCCCTTTGCTATCATCACTGTCAAACTGATAACGACATGGCTGTATCCCGAGTTCCCGATCAGCAAAATCGGGAAACTTACCCTACAGCGCAGTAGCGTAACGAAATAGCTATTAGATCAATTATTTTGTACCAAACTGAAGAACTTTTCACCGTGGAGAAGACACCTTCCTAGGACCAAGAATATGAACAACTGTTTAAGTGTAGCGTTGACCAATTAATCAATCAATCAATTCATTATATGTCGTTAAAAAGATTTAATGTGAGCCATGGGCTCGTTTCACCGACAATAAAATGAAACTGCGGGAATAACTGATTAAAAACATCTAAGTAAGAAAAAACTAAAAAACATTGAATATGGGGTCCAATCACTCGGCAGCGACTTGAAGGCATATGGATCAGCACCTACTAATGTCTGCTGGGAGATTGTTCCATTAAACACGGCCTATTTATAGTGAACTGACTGTACTCCAGTTCTGCTTTCATGACCTTCAGCACATTGAGCGTATGCTCAGCATGTAAATTACAGCCAGCGTCTTTGAAGACAAAATACAACACCCTGTTATGATATGGCACACAGTGAATGTTTTTAAAGATCTCAAACACACGTTTACAAAGACTATCAACTTCAAGTTTCGGAAGATTTGCACTACTCAACAGGCTCATTATAAATCAGTTTCAGTGCTCTATAACTGAGCCTTTTAAGTTTTTTAGTACGAGTCTCACTCACAAAACACCACACTATTGGACAACACTAACAAGTTGACAACACATGCCTTTCAAATAGCTAAATAACCATCCAAGTCAATCTAATCAGCTAGCCTGCTTAGAACAGACAGTTGTCCGGATGCATTCCTGTATAATACCTCAATAGAAAGTTTTGACACAATTTTCAGACTCAATATTTTGCCCACCCACAGGTATCATGCTTTGCCACCTTCAGTTCCTGCTTCAGTGTCCAGCATGCAAAACATAGAGTGCCATCCAAATAAGGACAGTAAAAATTCTCTAGTTTGGGACAGTCTCAAAAATTAAGGACACCGGAATCCTGAGCTGAAACTGAATTTTCCTGATTCTGAAAGTTGGGACACGGATGATTTTTGCATTTATCGTATCCTTCAAATTGGGAAAATGTGCTTGTTTCTGCATAACAGGATTTGAAAATGAATTTATTAGTGCATAAGAAGTAACACTAGTCATTTACACGTAAAAACTGCTGTCAGTGATCATGATTTTGGGATGCCCAATATTGCAAATTTCTCAAATTTGGTACAAGATACGACCTTGAGCGAAATAATTATTTTCCACAGTACCAAACTGGAGAATGTTTACCGTTATTTCGCTGACACCAGGATAAGAACACATAGTTACAGTCACAAAACAAAAACATTTTCTTGTATGCAAAACTGGGCCCTTACCCACTGAGACCAGGAACCTGTCATCCCTGGAGTAGGCTAGACAGACAATGTCGTGTTCATGATGGGTCAGAACTTTCTTGCATGACATCGACTGTAGATCCCATAGACAGATCTGGCTCTCTGTGAGCCCAGTTGCACCACTGGCTGAGGCAAGAACCTGAAACAAGAATGATGAAATTACATTTCAACCAATTAACACTGGAAGCTGTTACGTAATGTTAAATGCTGTTCTAGCATCATGAAACATTTCACAAATGGAATATCAGTAACAATTCCACTTGGCATCAAGCTTACTATTGTGACAGAAAAAATCTCACCAAATATCTAAGTCTGTTATGTATGTCATGCCGCTTCGACACCGATGTAATACAATTTCTCTCATTCATGAAAACTTTAACACATAGGATATTTTGCATAAATCATTTGAGTATTCCATTGTGCAACAGTCATAATCTAATGGCATAAAATGCAGAAAAGTGACAAGATTAATCCCACTACATTGAAACTCTATCCAAGTTACATGTGAACTGTAAGTAGCACTGAGCATTCCCTCACAGAGTACTCCATCCCATATCATATATAATATGGTAAAGTTTCTTCAAATGGTGGAACAGTAAAATTTGATTTAATCAAAATTTAACAAGTCAGTAAACAAGACAATTTTACTTGATTATTTGAAAGTTGTATGTAGCACGGCAGTGTCATCAACAAACACGCAATTATATTTTGAATACTTTAAGCAATACAGTGAGCGTCTGAAAAATTACCAATTTGGACATTATTTTTGTTCAAATTTGAGGAAAGTTCATTGTACAACCACCGACAATTGAGGTACTAACCATCGGTCTAGAACCCAATTAGCATGTAAAAGCCCAAGCCTGGTAACACCAGTAATACCTTGTTAAATAGGTTCTGATTGGAGCGTGACATATGTACACAACCACGCTGACTGTTGGCTGGTACTAAAAAATCCTCACAGCTACGTCTTCCATTTTGTTGTATTTTGAAAGACAAATTCATTTTTTCGTCCTACGAGGTGTAAGAGCGATTCTGTGTTCTTTGGCAGCAAAGGCTGGCCATGTTTCGAGAATACCTCAAAGCGCGTAATAATTTCTGTGGATCATTTGATGGATGTAAGTCATAGCGAAATGTTCAATTTACGAAATAAATGACCATACACCAGACGAATAATGTGCTGGTGTTTCTTTTGCAGTATTTCTAAAAAGCAACTGTTGCTCGAAAAGTCCTATGGAATTGAAAATAGAACGGAGTAATTTATTGTGCAGTAGTACTTCGGTGACCTAGTTTAAGGCATGGCAAGTGTGGGTCGGTCGCCCATGTGGGGCAGTTGTAGCGTTTTGAGAAGTGATTATCTTACCGTGTCAGAATTGTCATATACTCTGCATCGCAATATTGCCCAACGTGCTTGTAACGCGCTGAATCACCTGATTCCTGATAAGCCCGTGGCGATTATAAGCAGTATTTACATTAGCCAACAAAGAATGGAGGATATGTCCAATTTTTACGAGGAACTCATATTATAGTAAGGACTTTCATTGTGCATGGTGCGATTTATGAGATGAAAGAGATCTATGAAGTTAACTGGCAATGAACTGGAATTAGTACATTGTATGTGTGCCGGTGATGAGTGATTGAGGTTGATTCGTATTTGCTTGATCCGACTGGTGGTTCACACATACAAGCTCAGCTGAGACTCCAGCTAAATGATAAGCTTATGTTATTTGTGATCCACCTTTTTAGTTTCCGTGAGCTAGGAAAAACAATTAGAGGAATTTGTAATAAATACCAACCACAGTACCGACGTCATGAAATCGATGTGAATAGTGCAGGACTTTCCCCGATACAATTTTTGTTTATACTTGAAGCAAAACTGGAGTTCTAACCATTTATTTTGTATAAATCATGTACATGTACATTGTACATGCACAAAAACTTGTTTTTGGTTTATGACTTCAAATAAAACATGTTTGCATTTTGATTTTCTTGTTCTTGGTAAAGGTAATAGGTTTGTTGAGTGCATAAAGATATTTGATGAACGTAAATCATAGATAACACTCTAAATTGCAGCAAAAGCTTTTATTGTTCTAACGAAGAGGATGGTACCAAACTATGCGGTTTATATCTAACCAATAATGTTACATTGTTTGAATAATTTTTTCTTGACACATTTCCACATTTCTGACAATAAATGACCAAAATTGAAAAATATTACTTTCGTAATATCATGTATCATAATGTTCCAACATTACCTGTAATTTTTTTAAAAGCACAGAATGGAGAGCTTCTTTTGAAAGACAAGATTTGCTAGGAATCTAGATTTGTCACCTACAGAGCACCTGGAAGTAGTTCCATTAGCAAATGGATCTACTTTCCAGTGCACTGGACCGAGACATGATCACATAATCGCCCAGCTGTGAAGGCCTATGATGTGTATTCCTTTTCAGACTTGTACAAAAGAGAATCTGTGAATAGACTTTCCAGCCCTTATCAATGGGTTGTCAATGCTTCACTGCATGGGTCCTGAGTAAGAGGAGAGTTCCACTTGTATCTTAAAATAACCTTTTTTATTATCCATTTAAGTTAACCTTTCTTGTCAGGGTTAATGACCACAGTGCGGTACTGAGATTAAATTTCATATGCAATATGCAGAGCCTGGGGGGGGGGGGACATCAGTCAAGAGTCAAACAAACCATAGTAGGAGAGTAAGGGAATTTTCTCCCCCAAAAAGTACGAGACGAATGTTCACAAAGACACCCTCAGGTGTTTTCATGAAAGTCTTGACGATATCAACTGCCCAGGGAATGGGTATTCTGGGCAAAGGTCTCAAAAAGCAGAAATTTCATTGGCAGGTGGTAAGCTAGACATGTGTGTGATCTGGACAACAGTGCTTGACTTCTTTATCCAACTTGATCAACAACATAAAATTGTTGCACTTAGTCAATATGACATGGGTGGAATTTTTAGTCATTCACCAACAAAGATTAACAATAGACCTATCGCAAGGTCTTCCCCCGCACAAAAAGTTTAAAAACAAACAATAAGTTTTACTCGACAACGTGTTATTTGTCGGGTAAAATGGCAGCTTGGAAATGAGGGTGTGTCAAGAATGTTAGATTCTGATTGCTCAGTTAAGCTGTCACTCAAAATCCTGGCAATAGGTCAATTGTCAAGCAACCATAATGCTTCATGAGAGCCTTAGTATCAGTCAACAGCTGATTCGTGGAAGATGTTTTCAATGAAGCCTGTGTTCTTTAAGAAAATGGACATTTTCTATTCATTCCCACGCACTAAGTTAGAAGTGTAGTGTTTAGTAAGTATTGTTCGTTAACACCGGCAACATGTATGAATTGTAATAATGATATGTATTCAGGTCGAACTGGGCTTAATTATTGCTCACTTCATAATAAATGAGACCTAACAATTAACAAAAATAATCAACATGACATCAATGCTCGTACTCTGGTTTAACAAACTTCGCAAATTGTCCAGGAAAAGGCTGTTAGACCTTCTAACTCTGCTGTAGGCTGGAAAGTTAATAAATACTTGGATATTTCAAGAAATAAACTTGTTCCAAGTGAATCACATGATGAACAAACAAATACAAAATGTAGCTCACCTTCAAATGGGTTCGAGTTGCAACTTACAGTACATAACATCCAAAGAAGTGTGTACATAAAGCGACCAGTTTCTACATGGGGGGCCATGGTTCAAGCCCTAGGTTGGGCCAGTTAGGGAATGCATATGATGACGACACCAAGGTGCTTGCCCCTTTAACCTCAAACCTTATTCATAAAATTCATGAATGAACTGAGTCCGAGTCGCTGAACTGCCTGACTTAGTGTTTGCTATTACGTAGCAAGTTGTTAAAAAAGATAAATCCTGCCAGCATTTCATTATTTTGATAATTTGAAATTTCATTGTTTCAATCTTGTGATCACGATGTGCTTTAACTACCCACTAGATTTCTATTGTCTACTTTGTACTTGGTTTCTTGATATTATTCTCCTCGGTGCGTGGTGTGTATACAATGAACTGTTGGCATACTAACAGCTGGCTCTGCCTTCTGACCTAGATAAAACAAGGTAAATGAAACCCCACGTAGAAAGTTAAAATATTCTAGTGATAATTACGTTGATTACACACTGCAAATTCAGTTGACAATGCAAGTGAATGTTGAAAAAGCAAACATGGGCAAGGCATGTAGAGAGTGACCGAAAACAAGTTTTCACCGAATAATTTGCCAAAGACCTACAGACTTTCATCCTCACTACTTTTTGAATTAGCTTAAATTTCTCGGCAAATCAACTCAATTTGAACTTAGAAACACTAGTTCTTGAAAATGGCTCGGTGGATTTCACTTAATATTTATTCATCAATCTCAAAAACACTGCTATGATTTCCGATTTTATGGCCTAGTTTTTGCATAATGTAACAAAGAGGAATACATCTGCTATTTTTTAAAAAAATGCCTTGTTTTGCGAGTTGATTTGTCACAAAAACCCAACTAAGAGACTAATTGAAACTTAAACTCTTAACAATGTTTTTCAAGTAACTGGTGAAGTTTTCATTTACAAAAGGTTTCATTAGAATCCACCGAGGCAATATTTTGCTATGAAAGAACCTTTGTTAAAAATGAAATCTTGACTTAAAAAAGTGTTACTATAATAATAATAATAATGGCACATAAATACACAAAACATACCGAGAGTGGCGTACGTGAAGTAATATCCCATTACTCTGCGTATTGACGGAGACCGAAGGTCGATACGCGGAATAATGTTGCAACTGTATTACTTTAAACTATATTCGTAAAGTTTGATGATCGAACCGGCTGAAGACATTGAGTCGACATTGACCTACCTTTTGAACTTCGATGTTGAAGTAGTGCAGGAGGTGAATATGGAAAACTTTATCACATGGCGGTATTTCCCTCAACAGATTCAACGCGCGTGGGATAAATACAAAATATAATTTTGTAATCCCGATCTTTTTTCTTTTGTTGACAAATCATGTTTTTTATATAAGAATTAGAATGGAGGCCACTAAGGTTTGAGATAATTTAAGCCAAGGGAAAGTCAGACATGACTTAACCAAATGCCTATTGCGTTTCAACAACAACCATTAGGTTTGACCCTGAAGTACCCTGTGATATACCGTAATCGTTCGGGTTAACGCCCATGCTCAGTTAACCGCCCACCCCTACTTTAGGTGGATTTTCGATTTAACCGCCCACTGCTCGGTTAACCGCCCCCCTGCTATTTTTGAAGATTTCCAATTAAGCGCCCACCTCTCGGTTAAGCGCCCATGCCCTACTTTTGATGATTGGTGATTACCGCCCTGTGCTAATAGGAAACGCGAATCCCCGTCCTTTTAGATTAAGATCGATGATAACATTGAGTGCAACGACGGCCTCAGAGACCGCGGTTTAGCAATGTGAATTATGATACCAGTAACAAATTATTGTAACGGGTCATCGATTAACTTCAAAATGTAATACTTGAACACTTTGTCACTTCCTTTTCTTCTCATGTTCGCAAACTTTAGGAACCGCGCTGGCGTCTACACCTCCACTTTCAGTCACTATCTCTGCCGCACTGAGTTATCGACTACAGTGCACTATATAAAAGATGCATTCGAAATAACCAGGTCAGAGAAATGTGACATTGGTTTTGCCAACCCTCTCAATGCGCTTTAGGTTGTAAGCTCNATGATTTCACTTTTATCCCCTATTTCCAATGAAAGCGGTGTCAGTGGCATTGATAAATTCAATTAAACTATCAGTTACCCAATGTGTTTCATGCTAAATATGCTATCACACCTGAGAAACATTTTGGTTTTTGACCGTGAGAAATTGGCTTAGGTCACTGCCTTATCACACTACTTGAAATAGAAAAACCACTGGCCTGGAAAGGAGGGGATGTTTATGCATTTTTGATGACTAACATAAGATGTGATTGAAGGAAGTGAAATATTACTTTAATCAACTAAATTGAAAAACATTATGGATCAAGTGCAAACAGTTTCACAAGCTCACTCATTAAAACTGAAAAAATCACCTGGCAGTGCACGTCTATAACTTGGACACGAGTGGATTTTGAGATGACAAAGTGACATTACTGAAAGGTATGTACTTGCAATATAGCTAAACAAGGGAGTGGTAGGTGAAGGGGGTTGGTGACGCATTTCATGCATGTAAAAGTACCGATTTCGTGAATCGTGACCACATTTTTTCACGTTGTCATGAAAGCAGAATTTAATGTTAAGCCACAATGCCTCCTTCCATCAAAAGGGATACTAGCTGGTCTGAACCTTATCAAGGTTATAACCATTATGAGAAATTAGTCTTTGAATCACAATCATAAGGACTGTTTCCATTAGAGCATAAGGCATCATGCGTGACGCATGAAGTGCAACACGTTAAGCGGAACGCACTTAAATTGCTTCATTACAAACGGGCAACTGAAAATGTGAAAATGCATTGGTTATAGCAATGGTTATATGCATTATGCATTTAAATACAGGAACATAGACTTGAGTCATGTTGCCACCGACAAGCAATGCAAGGTATTTTTAATCACCAAATGGATGCAACAGCAAATGTCAAAATCAAGCATTAAAACTGTGTCTCAAAAATACTGAATCTACAGATTTTTCAAGAAATTCTACCAATATTCAAAGTGACTAGTTCTCATTCCAGCATCACCAAGAAGTAAATTTGCCACAATCTAGGTATTTTTACGAGGCTTCGCTTTCCAGGCCTCCTTAATCAAAATATTTAACAATTAAGTTTAATATGTAAGGTTTAACGAACAACCAAAACTTATTCGTACAACACGATGTGTACAATATTTTTGAAATTATATGCATTTTGATGAAGTTACGCCCAAATTTGTTGAGAAATTAAATAATAGACATTTTACAAAGTGTTAAAAAATCACTATCATAGCCTCTAATGCAGGTACAGTGATTTAAGACTGCTTAATCCACAAATAATTGATACGAAGTATGTGTCAATATTTAGTCTCATTTCTCACACCCTCACTGATCTTGAATCATCCAACAATTTGTTAAACTAATTTATACACATGAACACTTCTATTTGAACCACAATGAGGTTGTCACAACAACACAGTACAACTCCTAATTCACAGCAGTGGCCAAACAACTGCGACTAAAACCTGCAGGACTGCAAGTGAATTCATTACTGAATTTGAATCTGTGCCAGTGCAGAAAAACAGTGGTCCCATTTTGGGTGAGTTTATTTACATTTAGAATTATGATCAGTGTATGATGATCAATAAAAAAAAAACAGGATCATAAATCACAACATAGACCTTGACAGATCAATTTAATTCTGGTACAACTGCGTAGTTAACAGACCCCAAAGTAATTGGTATTTGATGTTTGGTTCATCAGAGTTATTGTACCGGTAAGATAACATCTCGAAAATGTTTTTTGCATGTATAATCTTGTAAAATAATGAGTAGTGTAGTATTGGATCATTAATGAATAAAAAGCTCACAGTGCTTGAAAGATGACTATTAGAATACACATATCAATTTTCCAACTAAAACTCTCAGCAAATTTCATGAAGTCAAAAATCTAGTAGAGATTTAGATGTTAAAGGACAGAATTATTAAAATTTACAAGTTTCTGTAATATTTCAATCCAAACATCATTTAAAGAGAATGCATAACATACTGAAGTTAGCTGAATAAAGAAGACTTAATTCACAGCAAAGAGAGTTTTAGAAGTCAGCCACAACAGCCTTTTAACAAAATGATCAAATAACGTGGGAAAAGTATTATCTTCTTACTTCTGTGACACTACATAAAACAAAAATAGAGAACTGATGGATTTTATTTTCACAAATCAAAAAAAAAACTTTAGATTAAAGCATATGCATATACCAATTATTTTCATTACAATTCTAGGATACACCTAATACAGAGAAGAGGTCCCCAAAATGAATACAACAGCAATGAATTACACACTCCGAACATCATGGAGCACCTGGTCAATCTACTGCTACAGTGTCCTTGCTGTTGCCATTGTCATCACAAATGGCATACTCATCACTGTAATTGGCAGCACGAAATCGCTTCATGTCAACCGACACATATACGTGTTCGCTCTTGGATTGGCAGACTTCAGTGTTGGATTAATTGCTATACCCATTATACTGATAGCTACCGAGATCAAACTAACCGACAATCCATACTACTGTCTAGCAATGCTTAGCGTGAACTTCTATTCAACATTTCTGTCAGTAGGCGTATTATTCCTTCTCGCACTTGACAGGTGCTTTTTCATCACCAAACCATTACGGTACCGCACATGGATGACAAGATTCAAGACTATCATGGCACTTGTAACAGTCAACACCAGTATATTTCTGTGGGGCTTTGCGCCACTTTTCGGATGGAACAAACTTTCACTTGGCCTCATAACAATGGAGAATCTATACTGCTCCCCACAACATATTGTGATGCCAACCTATGTTTTGGCATCATTAGTTATTTACTTCATTCTGCAGAGCATACAGATCACCTGTTTCGCATTCATAGCCTACACNGTTTATGCATTTTTGATGACTAACATAAGATGTGATTGAAGGAAGTGAAATATTACTTTAATCAACTAAATTGAAAAACATTATGGCCATCAAGTACAAACAGTTTCACAAGCTCACTCATTAAAACTGAAAAAATCACCTAGCAGTGCATGTCTATAACTTGGACACGAGTGGATTTTGAGATGACAAACTGACATTACTAAAAGGTATGTACTTGCAAATCATAGCTAAACAAGGGAGTGGTAGGTGAATGGGGTTAGTGACGCAGTTCATGCATGTAAAACTACCGATTTCGTGAATCATGACCACATTTTTTCATGCTGTCATGAAAGCAGAATTTGATGTTAAGCCATATTGCCTCCTTCCATCAAAAGGGATACCTGGTCTGTACCTTATCAAGGTAATAACCATTATGAGAAAGTAGTCTTTGAATCACAATCATAAGGACTGTTTCCATTAGAGCATAAGGCATCATGCGTGACGCATGAAGTGCAACATGTTAAGCGGAACGCACTTAAATTGCTTCATTACAAACGGGCAACTGAAAATGTGAAAATGTGAAAATGCATTGGTTATTGCAATGGTTATATGCATTATGCATTTAAATACAAGAACGTAGACTTGAGTCATGTTGCCACCGACAAGCACTGCAAGGTATTTTTAATCACCAAATGGATGCAACAGAAAATGTCAAAATCAAGCATTAAAACTGGGTTGGTATGAAAGTTAAGATTTCGTCTGTGTCTCAAAAATACTGAATCTACAGATTTTTCAAGAAATTTTACCAAAATTAAAAGTGAATAGCTCTCATTTCAGCATCACCAAGAAGTAAATTTGCCACAATCTAGGTATTTTTACGACGCTTCGCTTTCCAGGCCTCTTTAATAAAAATATTTAACAAGTTCAATATGTAAGGTTTAACGAACAACCAAAACTTATTTGTACAACACAATGTGTACAATATTTTTGAAATTATACACATTTTGATGAAGTTACGTCCAAATTTGTTGAGAAATTGAATAATAGACATTTTACAAAGTGTTAAAAAATCATTATCATTGCCTCTAATGCAGGTACAGTGATTTAAGACTGCTTAATCCACAAATAATTGATACGAAGTATATGTCAATATTTAGTCTCAATTCTCACACCCTCACTGATCTTGAATCATCCAACAATTTGTTAAACTAATTTATACACATGAACACTTCTATTTGAACCACAATGAGGTTGAAAGATAGAGGGGCTTTTGTCACAACAACACAGTACAACTCCTAATTCACAGCAGTGGCCAAACAACTGTGACTAAAACCTGCAGGACTGCAAGTGAATTCATTACTAAATTTGAATCTGTGCCAGTGCAGAAAAACAGTGGTCCCATTTTGGGTGAGTTTATTTACATTTAGAATTATGATCAGTGTATGATGATCAATAAAAAAACAGGATCATAAATCACAACATAGACCTTGACAGATCAATTTAATTCTGGTACAACTGCATAGTTAACAGACCCCAAAGTAATTGGTATTTGATGTTTGGTTCATCAGAGTTATTGTAAGATAGCATCTCGAAAATGTTTTGCATGTGTAATCTTGTAAAATAATATGAGTAGTGTAGTATTGGATCATTAATGAATAAAAAGCCCACAGTGCTTGAAAGATGACTATTAGAATACACCTATCAATTTTCCAACTAAAACCCTCAGCAAATTTCATGAAGTCAAAAATCTAGTAGAGATTTAGATGTTAAAAAGGATAGAATTATTAAAATTTACAAGTTTCTGTGATATTTCAATCCAGACATCATTTAAAGAGAATGCATAACATACTGAAGTTACTTGAATAAAGAAGATTTAATTCACGGCAAGAGTGTATTAGAAGTCAGCCACAACAACCTTTTTACAAAATGATCAAATAACATGGGGAAAGTATATCTTCTTACTTCTATGATACTACATAAAACAAAAATAGAGGACTGATGGATTTATTTTCACAAATCAAAAAACTAAACTTTAGAAGCATATGCATAAACCAATTATTTTCATTACAATTCTAGGATCCACCTAATACAGAGAAGTGGTTCTCAAAATGAATACATCAGCAATGAATTACACACTCCGAACATCATGGAGCACCTGGTCAATCTACTGCTACAGTGTCCTTGCTGTTGCCATTGTCATCACAAATGGCATACTTATCACTGTGATTGGCAGGACTAAGTCGCTTCACGTCAACCGTCACATATACGTGTTCGCTCTTGGATTGGCAGACTTCAGTGTTGGATTAATTGCTATACCCATTATACTGATAGCTACCGAGATCAAACTAACCGACAATCCATACTACTGTCTAGCAATGCTTAGCGTGAACTTCTATTCAACATTTCTGTCAGTAGGCGTATTATTCCTTCTCGCACTTGACAGGTGCTTTTTCATCACCAAACCATTACGGTACCGCACATGGATGACAAGATTCAAGACTATCATGGCACTTGTAACAGTCAACACCAGTATATTTCTGTGGGGCTTTGCGCCACTTTTCGGATGGAACAAACTTTCACTTGGCCTCATAACAATGGAGAATCTATACTGCTCCCCACAACATATTGTGATGCCAACCTATGTTTTGGCATCATTAGTTATTTACTTCATTCTGCAGAGCATACAGATCACCTGTTTCGCATTCATAGCCTACACCGCCTGGCGACACAGAAAGAATATTAACAAGATGAGATCCTCTACACAAACTCTGACCAATCGACCATCAATAAGCCTACGAGCAACTATAGTGCTAGCACTGCTAGTCTTTACATCTGCAGCTGGTTGGATTCCACTAATGTTTATACAGGCAGACTATTATGGTTGGTTCACATCTCAAAAGGATACTGCAGAGTTTCATTTGGACACAGAGAGGGACGTATTGTTACTAATTGCATTTTTGACATCACTGATAAACCCACTAGTCTATGGGTTTGGAACCAAGGCAGTAAATGAAGCTACCCTGAAGATGTTCTACAGTAAATGCTGCAGAAGAGAGACATCAGATCAAACAGACAATACAGAAGTTTCTATAGTTACAACGTTGTGAAAACAGTCACACGTGCACATGACCCAAAACGATCACAATGCATCATATTAAACATTTTGACACAGACTCCAGTGTCACCAGAGGTCAGTCTCGGAGTCATTTAAGTGTATGGTATTGAGAGCAGCCTCTTTCAAGACATATTTGCTATGCTAACGTATAGCAGGAACTGAACAACAATGCTATTTAACATAATCTAAGCTAAACAAAGTACAACAGGTCTGCTGTATTCATTGACAACTGTCTTGTAAATGTGGAAACAAAAAATTCTGCACATGTCCTTTGCACTAATGACGTACTTCGCGGGCTCACATAGCCTGCATCACGCAGTGTTGTTCTCCAGTACCACGTCAAGATACTAACTGCATAGGGTTCAGTGATATGCGGCGAATCATTTTTGCCACAAAACTGATCTCTTAAACAGTTTGGCAATTTCCAACCCACTTTATATTGACATCATTACAATATGTGTTTCTAACTAATTTGGCCAGACAATCACAGAGATAAGGATAAAGCCTGCAAGTTCCACTTTAATGCTCATCTGGCAGAGAATATACCGAACTGCACCATCTTTCCTTAACTTCGGCATGCCAAGGAACTCATAAGGATTACGAAGATGAAGAAGTCAAGAGAGTGGTTGGAGAAGTAATCCATGGGATACACCAGGACTAAGAGTAAATAGTGACAGGTACGGAAACAGCACTGGGAGTAAGAGTGATTGGATCATTGACTCATGGAATGTATCTCTTCCACATAGTGCTGCAAGGGATGCTGTTGTGCATTCAAGATCTAGACCAATGCAAAACCTCAAGGTAATGGACAATAGATATGGATGGACCTCAGATAATGCATGGAACACCACAAATGCTTACATCAAAGAGAAAAAAAACGTGACTGCCATCTTGGGACAATGACAGCAAGTGCTGCCAACTATGGTAGAAATTATGAAGAATTGGCAAACATGTTCAAACATCTTGAATTGGGACATTTCCTAATTTTTTACAGATATGGTGACTGTAAGTTAATGCCAAGCCAATGGACTTATTTATACTCTAGATGTGTTGGACTATGATCCAAATTAGTGCCAAAAATGTTTGAGTGACACAAAAAACATACAGAAACCTCAAATGATAAGTGAAGTACAGTAATGTTTCTTTAATTTAGAACACATTATGATGAAATGGTGACCATATTATATAAAAACTAACAGGAAAAAATCTTGCATCATATTTGCCCACTTTACATTGTACTGCTGCCCACAACAAACACGTACGTCGTGGTGAAAACTTCAACCATGCAACGAAAAACGTGACAACTTTAATGTTAATTGTTTATGTTTGAATTTGAGGAAACTTTACCATCACCTTTTTGTGTCATACTGCACCAGCGAGTGTTTACTGGTACCAGCAGTACACACGTACACACATACACACGTACACACACACACACACACACACACACACACTAACTGTGTGGTTAACAGAGACCCAACTGAACACCAATGATTGTGGGTGGTGTTGGTAGCCGTTTAACATAATGGCGTTTTCCCGTAGATCCCAACTTGTTGGATTCTATAACCAGACATCAAGTTGGGAAGATGACCCCTGTAGCCAATATCATACACAAGTGATTAACTCCATTCTGACATTTATCGGTTGGAGGGCCACCTCTCTTTTGTTTGGTGATTGCTCTAACTTCCAATAAGATCATATCTAAGCCTTACTGGGCTGTGCTGTTCAAAATAAAAGTTAAGTCATAACATATTTGAACATACCAATAGTATTTCTGAATTCTTCGTCAAATGCTGATCATGTTTAGTTTTTGAATCGTCAAAATCGCCTAACTACAACCGAAGCTTAAGGACAATCTACTTCTTCCCAATGTACCAATTTGCTCTGGGCTTGTCTGTTCACAGGTGGTCTGTGATAATCCTGGTAGATAATTGGCCTGCCTGTTGTCATACCAGACAAAAGACTGTGCTTGGCAGTTAACAAAGGAGCTAGACCTTATCACATGCTCACAACCCTCTAGGTCTGGTAAAGTCGCACACGAGAGAACGCCCTAATGAATTAACCGAGGATGCTAGGGTTATTGGCATAAAGGGATATCTGAGATAAAAAGCCAAACTATATTTGGCATTATATGACTTCAGTGCAGAGTGATACTTTTAACACACCAAAGTCCAAATTCAATCATCATGTCTTACAGTTCAAGGCATTCATTAATCTCAGGAATTATAAAGATGTCAGCATTCCGATAATTCCATTTGAAAAACTTCGAAGAAGCTGCATGGGGAGAACTGATAAGTATGCGAATACTGGCACAAATGAGATTTTTACAGAATATGAAATCACTTATAACTGGAGTTCTGAGTACATAAACATCTGATTTCAATTAACACTAATGCCACTCCTGTTAATTACCATTTTACAGGGTTTAAAAATTAAGCAACACTTAATCTATACACATCATACAGTTCAATGCTGTACAGTGAAGACAGACATTGTTTGCAGGCTCTTAGCATTTCTAGAGTCAAAGCAAAGTATAAAGCTTGCTATTTCAGCAGAGGTTGAAAGAAAGTGGTTATCTGGTGCTCAAACAAACGGAGGTACCCAACTACGCCTGGATATTTTAAGTGCACAAGACAGGTGAAAAATTTTTGGTAAGTTCACTAACTTAGATTTTAACAAAGTAAAATTACATAGCACATAGAAAGCTTGCAGAATTTGATTTTTGACATACCAATCAGACATTAATGGAGTCATGTCACTAAGCCCTTTTATCAAATTTTAGCAAAAACTAAAGATATACTGATTGCACACCAACAGTATCAATATCATTGCCAATTTTTTACTGTTATGACTCCAAAATTCAATATAGATTTCTGCCATCAGCCAATATTTTTATGTTTTGCCCAAGCCCATTAGTCCAGGCCCTTAACCCGAAAACGTTTGCACCTCGGATTAAAGCACCAAATTTGGCACACTGGTACTTTTTGACATGCTGAATTTCATGGGGGTCGGTTGCCCAAATTTTGAGGTCAAGGTCAAGGTCAAATCTCAAAAAACAAAATGGCCGCCAAGCAATACAATCCATTGTTGCTTGAGAGATAATAACATATTTTAAGGCTAGGTAAAGGTACTTTATTAGATAGAAAACTGTTAAAATGACATTGTAACATGTTTTCCTCATAATGTTAAGACACCTCATTTGCATAAATCCAATATGGCCGCCAAACTTTAACTGACTGACAGTAATTTTAACGAAACCATAACGTTGATCTGGTGCAAAACTAATCTTACCAAAACAAATAGGTTTTCTTATTAAAGATGAACTGATTTATCACCTATTTTAACAATTAGTATGAAAATTCAGTGCATATTATAATAAAGAGGCCAATATATGTATAGAACTTGACAGACTAAGGTGAACTCAGAGGTCAGTATTGTGCTACGTGTAGTCCCTGTCCACATATTCACAATGTTGTAAACGTATTTTCAACTGCTTATAATATCAACACAATAAAACGGATTAATGTCAAATTGCAAGTAGAGCTCACACAATTCAATTAATTCATTCGTTCCTTTAGTCCATAACAAACCATGTTACCGGCATGTTCCCAGGCACTCGCAAAGTGCTGTGCATGCTAAAGAATTGCTTTTACATCGACATCTCTTGCCGCATAGTGGTACGCTTTTGCAACCGCACTTAATGAGCTGTTGACAGGCTTTGGAGAC
>NMRA01000145.1:84237-150788 GCA_002633005.1 Phoronis australis
TAATTACCAGGGTTAATTAATGAACTCAACATTTCCCTACGCTCTTGCTGTTTTATTTTTTTGTGGCAGCCAAGGGGGGGGGGGACGGGCATCCTGGGCCCCCCCTTAAATCCGCCTATGACAATGAACACAATTATGGAAACATGAGACCGCAGGCCTATCATCAAACGTAAACATTTTTTATTAAGTTCCATGAACTAATTTTGAAAATAGTTTACGGAAACCGTGACAATGTAAAGAATAAATGGAAGGGTTACAAACCTACTGCGTATTATCTTTAACAAGAACCACCATTGTCAAGGATAAAACAATATTGGTGAAAACAACAAAACCTCTTAAATAATAAGTAGCCGTAAACAAGGTGTTCAGAAATCACTACATGCATGTCCTGCAGGTACCTCCATGAAAAAGGCTTAATGGCCATAAATAAGGTACACAGTATACTGAACCATTTTATTAAAACTTTCTCTATGTCACTGACCTGGAAACACCCAACAAGTTGTTAAGTTAGTTCATACACAAAAAACACTTCCATATGAAGCATATGTGGAAAGGTAGACCAGCTTTTGCGGTATTCCTTGAGCTGGTCGAATAACTTGTGATTATCAGGTGACCAAAACGTGCAGGACAGTACATGAATCTGTGTCAGTGCAGATACACCAAGCAATCAAACTTTGGGTAAGTTTAGTTTATAATCATAATCAGTTGAAGATGATCAATAGAGCATTATCAGTATAAGTCATTATAAAGGTCTTTTCAAATCAACAACAGAAAGTAACAAGAGGGAAGTCGAGCTTGTTCATTTGTTGATGAGGAATTGAGTAACAAAATCAATGTACATTCATGGGGAGAAATTGAAGAGTACACACAAGACTCTGAGTGGGGCAAGGTATGGCTTTTTTTAGTTGACAATTTCTACACCAGATCGGCCACCCCAGATTTGGCGACCTAGGATTTTCAGTTTGGACACCTCAGATTTTGTTTGGCGACCTGGAATTTTGCCTGGTTAGCAAATGCGATGCGGCATTAAGTTAACTGCCGAGCGCTGTATTACAAATAATGATATTATAATTTTAGGATCTACACGATACAAAATGAATATCTCCACTACCAACTACACTGTCCGACCAACTTGGGCCATGTGGTCAATCTACACCTACAGTGTCCTTGCTGCTGCCATTGTCATCACGAATGGCATACTTGTCGCTGTGATTGCCAGGACTGAATCACTTCGAGTCAACCCCCATATCTATGTGCTCGCTCTCGGAATGGCAGACTTTAGCGTCGGACTAATTGCTATACCTATTACACTCACAGCTTCTAACATCAAACTCAAGGAATACCCACAATTCTGTCTAGCAATGCAGAGTGTAAACTTTTATTCAACACTTCTGTCTGTAGGGCTATTAACCCTTCTGGCAATCGACAGGTGCCTGTTCATTACCAAGCCGTTGAGATATCGTATATTGGTGACTAAATTTAAATCTGTTGTGGCAATTGTAACAGCAAATATTGGAATATTTCTATGGAGCTTTGCACCACTTTTCGGATGGAACAGACTTTCACTTGGCCTCATAACAGAAAATGAACTAAAGTGTTCTCCGATATTTATAATAATGCCAAATTATGTTTTGGTGGCATTAATTATCTATCTCTTTTTAGAAACAGTGCAAATCACCTGTTTCTCATTCATAGTTTATGCTACATGGAAGCACAGAAGGAATCTCAACCAACTGAAAGCCTCAACATCGACTCAGTCCAGCCGACCAGTCATAAGTCTCAGAGCAACTACAGTGCTAGCACTACTAGTCTTTACTTCAGCGATGGGCTGGATACCACTTGTGTTCATGAATGCTGCGGATTTTGATTGGTTCAGGTCTCACCATTATGTGCTTACATATAGTGAAGAAAGAGAAGTATTTTTATTCATTGCTTACTTAACATCACTTATAAACCCTTTAGTCTATGGTTTTGGAACTCTTGCAGTGAAGAAAGCTACGGCGAAGATGTTCCAATGCAAATGCTACAGAAGAGAAACATACCGCACTGGTGAGACTGAAGTTTCTGCCGTTACAGCGTTGTGAAGAAAACCATAAATCCAAGGAACTTGTTCAGGAGGAAGTCAAACATCTCTCCATAAATGAAGCTTTTGTTAACAGATGCATGGTCTCAGTTTGATTGTTGACACCATACAAAGAAGGCAGATAGACAGACATGGGAAGCCTAAGTGTGATAACAAACGTCTCAGTAATTTGGTGAAGGATAAGTGTCCCTCAATGTTTCTTTTGTAAAAGAAATGCAGTTTTTCTTAATCATTTGTCTAGGAATAGTGTCAGGAGCTCAGGTCTGATAATGTAAGTGAATGAACAGAATACATTTTTGATCCAATAATTTCCAATTTGATGAATGACGTGGACACAAAATTGGTATAAGTACATGAGGATAAATTTAAAATTAACAGATCTCTATAGGCCTTTTCATATTGACTTAACTCCGGTCTCAGCGGAGCATCGACGTAAAGAGCGCAGTTAACTGGACTGTTCATACTGGCTTCGGTAGTCAATGAACATCGAAGTAAACGGTAGGAGATACTGTCATCATCGAAGTTATCACAAGGTAGCGCTGCATGCTATGATTTTTTCAATGTGACAATTTGGGAAGATTTACATGTGCCAATTGTCATTAAAAATAATTTTAAATCGATTGGTTATTATTAGGGCAAAGTATAAACAGCTATTAGTGACGGCACTGACCCCGTAACTATAGACAATAACAGTGGCACCTGGCGATATTACTTTGATTGGACTGAATTTAACCGTTCATGCTGCACAGCAGCCTCGACACTGCGCTGCTAAATCCACCAGTTAACTGCGATGTTAACTGGAGCTGTTAACTGCGATCCAGGACCGGAGTTAAGCGTTCATACTGACCGCAACTTCCCAAACCATCGACCTGTCGACTTTAGTATGAAAGGCCCTTATGACCTCAGGAACAATTTCAAGCTATTAAATGCTCACACAAATTTACATTTGCAATGAGTAAAACTTGCTTTCCCCACTCCCCATTTAATGTAAATCAGCATTGAAAAGTTTATGTAAACACAATATATGAACAATTTGTGTTTTATCTGTATGTGTAATTGGCGTCACAATTACGTGGACTAAAGTAAGTACGAGCCATGGGGACCACTGCAAGTCCATTGATGTCCAGATTACTGCTGTACTGCAAAAACACCGACAAACCCTTTAACTTTTTGATAGGACTTCTCAATGATTTTTAATTGTTAATACCATCAATATTTATTGTAAATGCAATAGTTAGACAAAAGGAATACATGTTTTGTACCCTATTTATAACCATCATGGGTAAGATACAAAGATACAATTAAAAAGTAATGTACACTTTATTAGCACATGATGCATAATGAGTTAATATCATTTTAGCAATAAAAATGGAGATATTTTTATTTGTCCATAATGCGAAAGAGCACAATCCATAAAGATTACTTGAAATTGATTGTAGCAAATGAATTACGCATAAGAGCGCAGTTTCTGACTATCATGTCAGCAACCGAGATTCAGCACTGACACCATAAAAGGAATTAAAGAGTTAGTTGTCAAAATTGGGAATTGCTTTATCTGTCTCCTAATTGCAAGAATGAAGTTTGTGCTGTCCAAACAAAAAATTTCGACAAGGAGCTTCTGGTAATGGCCGACACAACACGTGTATTGTAAAGGGGGAAGCTTTATCCTATATCAAGGGTAATTTCTGTTCTTCGAGGGTCAGTTTGTTGTATATTCTACTTCATAATGTATATCCTTCAAAAACGCCGAGTCAGTAAGCACAATGCTGAGTTGAAGACTTCTACACAGAATGTCAAAGCCATATACACTTACACTCCTGAATGCAAAGCTATTGAAACAGTCTACACTTACACCTCTGTCATCAAGGCCCATGGCCGGCACTGGCACCAGGCTATACTCTGGATTCAACACTAAACGAGAAATAAAAGATGCACTCTCAGACAGCGAATTCAATTTTTTTTCACGAAACTCCTACACTCTTTTCTGCTCAAACTACTGCCATTTGTGAGCTGTTAGCAGCTAAAGACCGTAACACTGAACTTTTGAGAAATGAGGCTGCCAACATGAAGAGTCACTTTGAGCACAAGAGTGAAAACCTTGAAGTTATGCTTAATGAACAAGCCTAAAGATGTCAAAACAGTCTCATAGTAAGTGGTTATGAAGAGAAAAGAGATGAGAACACAGATGACATTGCATGTACGTTCTCTAGATAAAGCGTATGAGCGCGAGTATTAATATCATGGACATTAGTCGTAGTCATCACCTTGGTGCACCCCCAAAGTCTTCAACCTCGAATAAACTAAGGCCTATAATTGCGAAGTTTGTCTACTTCAATGCAAAAGCCAAGTTCATTGCGAATTGAAAAGTACTCTACAAATCTGAAAAGCCATTTTTTTGTGAACGACAACTACAAAAAGAGCCAAAGTTTTCAATTGATCGTTTGGTCTGTGCAACTTGGCCCTATTTTAATCGTCTGCGCATGACTACGTTAGTCATGAACTCCATGTGACAAGCTATCACAACTTATCAGCTATTGGCACACTGTTTCCCAGCACGTCCATTGTGATGTACAAATACAATTCTGACTACTAAATATCTATTATCGTGACGCTCGAATTTCATTATGCAGAAAAAAATACTATCTGAAAGGTTGCCTTTTCTGAATTTCTGGAACAGAACTGCAAAAATGTGAATTTTTACACAAAATTAATCTCTAAATGGGTAGTTATCCAAATTTTCGGGCAGCACGCTTTATCCAAAAATACTTGAGTAGTCTGAGGCCGGGTCAGATACCACTTGTTCGCGATTTTGGTCATATACTTCATGATATGATTTTAGTTTCGTAAAAATAACAGTGGTCATAAATGGTATTTCAGTCGTTAAATATATTTATGTGAGCACATGGACATGTCTTACTCCTTCTCCCGCCCCCCTCACTTAGGACTAATTTTCCACTAATTCCTTTGTTTGGGACTACACATCGCATTCCCAGACTTCTTACGGGGCTATATTTATCACGTGTCTTAGAGTTTGGTCAGCTTTTGGCTCTCACAGGCTGATTTCGTCACCTGTCCTTAAGGCATTCTTTGTTATGCAATCTCACGTTTCAGTTCATCTTCTTTGTTACACCCTCACTGACATATACGCCTGAAAACTTATATATCTTTTCCCACCCCTTAACCAACCCCCATTTCGGCATTCAAATTGTTGTTACCTTTACGTGGCTGGCGCTTTTTATTGCTCTGACATTTTACCAGTGAGAGATGATGATCATCTTTATTTTACTTATTTTGGATTCTCTATAACTTTTAATTATATTCAACATAATAAATGACCTCATATTGCCTTCCTTGGGCTCATTTTCATCTTTTAGCCTCAAACCCACTACTGAATATTAGTTTGAAAGAATGAACTAACTGTGTCACCTGGTATCTTAGCAATTAGTTCGATATCGCTGTCTAAGCGGAAAAGATAAGCGAAGATCCCCCAATAGGAAAGTGTCTTTGGCCATCAACATTATTGCAAAGTGGAACTACAAAAATGGCAAATAGGTCTTAATAATATGAGAAATTGAGTACTATGTTTGAATCAAAAACTTCAGTGCTAGAAAGGTGGCTGTTTGTCTAATGAATACACCGTCCTATCAATTTAGGTTCGGCATATGTCCCGAGCAAAATATGTGCATCACAAACTTGTTACGAGAGACGAAAAGGAGACAGAGGTTGGCAAAATAAGGTCATTTTTTATGGCAGAATAAAATACAAAGAACATGGGTGAAGATAAGATACAATACGTAAAGTAAGTGAGATGGGAAATAAAAAGTGTAACACGGAGGTACGAGAAGGTGCCATTAGTGATAGGAGACAGTGGGTTGGTAAAATTGAAATACTTAGACACGTATGTCTGAGACTAGCTGACACAAGGCAATAGAACTAGAACATGTGAAATGCACACAAAGGAAATTCCTATAGACACGACAGTACTCAGCCTGTAAAAGCCAGGAGCTGACCCAAACTCAGGGCATATAATGATTACATAGACCAACTCAAAGGCTGGGAATAAACAACAGCCCTGCATAAAAGAATCAGAGGACCTGTCTAAATTGAAAAAAGGGGGATGTAAGATAGAAGAGTCCCTAATGCTCACATAAATATATTCAACTTAGTGAAATATAATTTTCCAACCAAATTTCTTTGTGCCTTTCGTGAAATTTGCAGAAAATTTTATCAGAAATGGAATAAATTCCTAAAATCTATAATTTTCAGTAAAATTCCGATCCTGACATCATTTAAAGTGAGTGCATAATATATTATAGTTTGTTGAACAAAAGAAAGCTCTTCACTACTTGTGTGTAGTCCAAAAGAATACGTAACCAAATTCGTATTTAACAGCCTTTTCACAAATGAATTTGACAAAAGCATATGTTTTTTCTCATGATATGACAAAATCTAAAATACAAAAATGCAGGATTTTATTTCCATCAATTTGAAAAACTGAAACAATTGTTTTCATTACAATTCTAGGATCCACGTGGAACAGAGAAGTGGTCCCCAAAATGAATACAACAACAAATTACACTCTCCGAAAATCATGGAGCACCTGGTCAATCTACAGCTACAGTGTCCTTGCTGTTGGCATTGTCATCACAAATGGCATACTTGTTACTGTGATTGGCAGGACTAAATCGCTTCACATCAACCGCCATATCTACGTGTTGGCTCTTGGATTGGCAGACTTCAGTGTTGGATTAGTTGCTATACCCATTATAATGATAACTCCCGAGATCAAACTCTCCAAACACCAAAACTGCTGTCTAGCAATGATCAGTGTAAACTTCTATACAGTATTTTTGTCAGTAGGCGTGTTATTCCTTCTTGCACTCGACAGGTGCTTTTTCATCACCAAACCATTGCGGTACCGCACATGGATGACAAGATTCAAGACTATCATGGCACTTGTAACAGTAAACACATGTATACTTCTGTGGAGCTTTGCGCCACTTTTTGGATGGAACAAACTTTCACTTGGCCTCATAACCGGAGAGAACCTGAACTGTAATTCCCTACATATATTGCTGCCAAATTACATTTTGGTAACAATGATTATATACTTCATTATGCAGAGTGCACAGATCACATGTTTTGCATTCATAGCCTACACCGCCTGGCGACACAGAAAGAATATTAACAAGATGAGATCCTCTACACAAACTCTGACCAATCGACCATCAATAAGCCTACGAGCAACTATAGTGCTAGCACTGCTAGTCTTTACATCTGCAACAGGTTGGATTCCACTAATGATTATCAACGCATTAAACTTGGATTGGTTCACATCTCATGAGGTTAAACCGCTTCACTTGAACAAAGTGAAGGATGTATTTATGCTCATAGCACTATTGACATCGCTGATAAACCCGCTTGTCTATGGATTTGGAACCGAGGCAATAAATGAAGCTACTCTGAAGATGTTCCAAAGTACATGCCACAGAAGAGAAACACGGCACACTGACAATAGAGAGATTCATGTAATTACAACATTGTGAAGAAAGCCATAAGCAGATCCGATCGAAAATGAGAACCTTCATTTTGATAATCTTTTTTCACCAGAGGACAGTCTCCGAGCTGTTTAGAGGTGCTGAGAGTGACATCCATGTGTTGGACAGTACCACATTAGAAACTGGAAACTCTTTAAATGCTCATCTGGAAGTTGAGAACAATAAGTGAGAAAGCTGTGCAATCTCTCCTACTCAAGCATGCCAGGGAACTGATGTGGATTAATTTTGCAAATTATATAATGGAGATCAAGAAGTTAAGTGTGGTCTGAAAAGTAATACATTTGATACAACACAAGCAAGAATGCACGTGACAAGTACGGAAACATAGCACAGAACAGACTGCCTGTGTATAACTGACCTGGAGCAGGAGCGTTCTAAAATTCCCTCAACCACCACACTTCACGACACCTGGGCCAACGACCCCCTTAACCCAGGACCCACAACCCCCTCAACGCAATCTACACAAGCTCAATTCAATCTGAACAACATGTGCTGACGTGCAAGACCAACAAGTCGGGTCCTGAGCTCGGCTTGCTATTCCTAGTTTTTTTTGCAATTAAGAGTCGATTTGACAAGTTTGAAAGCCAAAACAGAAAAACAACATGACCAAATCAAGACCTTCCAATGTTACAAATTAATGTTGTTCCAGGCAGTCTGTAATCGTTTCGTCTGCTTTTCAGAGAATGGCAGATTCAAACAAGCCTATTTGGGAAGAGTGTGAGGAACCAACAAAAATGTAATTTCATGTTTGAAAAAAATGTTAACTAAAAAGTATCTCAATGTTATATGGAGTATAGTGTAAAGGAATATAGACAACAGAAAGCAAATAATAAAAATGCAAAATTATGTACATTCACATTAAAGCAATATCTCCCTACGTTTAGTAGAAGAGGGCTATTGGTAACCGCTCATGGAACTATTTCTGAGACAACAATAGCAAGCTCACCACTTTCTGTTTTTAAACGCATCAGACTTGAGCTAGAGCAGATTTGTGGGTAGGTTTGTCTTATGAAAAAGTCATTCAGCAACACAATATGATTGTGAAATGTGTAAAAAATGCAGATACATCTATTGCCACAGGTCGTGGGTCGAGGGGGTTGTGGGTCATGGGTTATGGGTCGAGGGGGGTCTTGGATCAGGAGGGGGTTGTGGGGTGTGAGGGTCAAGGGCTAAGAAGAATCCCCTGGAGCATTGAATTCCCATGGGTTTTCTTCCTCACAACGCGTAAAAACAATTGGCCTTAACCTCATGGTAGACTAAAAAACGGACAGCAGTGAAAATGCCAAATTGATAGACACGGCAGGGAATCCATTAGGGACACCACATATTAAGCCACAGCAAATTAGAATAGAAAAGCTCAACCATGTTGAGATATTAAAGACCTTGTTGCACATGATGTCAGAGTGCTAAAGCATGTTATAAAGAAGCCATCTGACAAAATTAATCCACAAAAAATACATAGAAGTCCGCACTTGGCACAATTTAGAACTGAGTCTGTCTACCATTTAAGCTTTACTGTTAAGTCGGAAGTGAAATTCGTTCAGGAATGATTGAATAATAAAAGTCTAGTCAGCAGTGCTAAGTGGATTTGACAATGAAAACTGGAAATATTGAAAATATTGAAAATAAAGTGACAAACGCGAAAAACTAAGACACCACAGTCGACAAGGAAGTGAAAAATTCGGAAGGCTCAGTTGCATGAAAGTTATACGCTACATAACAACAATGATGTTGCATCATCACGCATCAACTTGTTATTGTTGAACAATGCAAATGACGTCATGCAACAATCAAACTTATCCAGCAGGTAATTTTGAAGTTTTATACAACCTAGCCCAGGTAAACACCCACACATTAATTCCGGTGATAGTGACAAGCAAACTGTTATCAAGTGGAGACTTAAAGTCCTGAAATTTGTACGCAATTGGAATGCAGTAGATTTCCAATTTTCCACTGCAGTTCCTAGTGACTTCAGCCAGACAAGCTTTAACAGTTGTAGTTAATACAAGCGGATGTGTCCAGATTCCTGTCGAAAATATTGATGGGTCCTTCAGCCAGCAATTATTGGTGGACATGTGGCATAAAACATGAACTTACTGCTTGGAGCTCTCAAAATGTTTTTTTAAATGTGCTATGAAGAAATATAGATTTAATACGATTTTCAATGGTTGTTAATTTATTTAGTATACCGTACTCGTCCGCGTTTCCGACCAGGGCGCTTAAATTGGGAATCTAAAAAACAGGGTGTGGGCGGTAAGCCGAGCATGGGAGTTTAAAATCAAAATTTTTTAATAGTCTTGAGTTGTTGCTTATTAACTGCACAGAGGACCGATTTTACCCTCACGGAGCTGCACTGACGTGGGGCTTCAAGCATATCAGTTAAAACATAGGTCAGAGGATTGAAACAACGGTCTTCGACGGATTCTAGCAATAAGAGCCATGGGGATCACTGCAATTGCATATGTCCAGATTCCTGCTGTAGTGCAAAAATACCAACAAACCCTTTAGCAAACTACAGGGGACATGACCAAATATTAACTTGCTGATAGGACTTCTCAATATTTTTTGATGTTTTGCCAGAAATAAATGTTTAATAATATCAATATTTAATATAAATGCAATAGTTAGACAAAACGTTCTGTATCATAATTAAGGTTGTGAACATCTTGGGAAAATAAAAATGAAAAAGTAATGAATATTCCATTAGTAAATAATGCATAGTGCGTGATGTGTCAAGCCTAACACGTTTAAATTGATTTAGCATTAAAACAAGAGATATCTTTATTTGTCCATGATTCGAAAAAGCATAACTCATGAACATTATTTGAAAATGATTGTTTAGCATATAGCAGAGTGTAATTTCCGAATATCATCATGTCAGTGACTGGGTTTCCGAATTGAAACTACAAATTAAGAAACACTATGATAGGAATTAACGAATCGGTTGTCAAAAATAAGAATTGCTTTATCTGTCTCCCTAACAGAAAAAATGAAGTTTGTGCTGTCCAAACACAAAATGTCAACAACATGGAGCACATGGCAATCTCACAGTCATCCACCAGCAACATTAGTGCTGTCTGGATCTGGGAAGAGTTTGACTGTCACTATGCTCTACATTTACTGTATTCATAGCAACGTTGTTTCTGTGGACCTTTAGATTCTTACATGGGGAGATTATTTCAAATATCATGAAATATGACTTTCTTTCAAAAAACGCATCATTTTATACAGACACAAAGAAACATGACAATGCACTGGTTATTGCAGTATTTAAATGCAGGGTTTCCCCTGCGTGTATCTGGGCAGCCCGCCACGCTCCTTTATTGGCCCCGCCACTCGGAAATCATGCTCAAATTGACCGCCACACACCTAATCGTGACAGGGAAAACTTCACCGAAACGCAAAAATAGCTAATAAAAATGATTGATAGCAAAAATGATCCCTAGTAAAATGATCACTTACCTAAGTAAAATGATCACTAGTAAACATGATCGCTAGTAATAATGAATAGGCATAAGTCACATGGCACCTTTCGCCGTTTGTGGACCGAACTGGAAAAATAATTTTATAATGGAATCTTGAATTGTGCCCCTCGATAAACACAATCACTCAATCTCCTTCCGTACCTTGTCTCTGCCTGGTTATCAGACAAAGCACAGAAACTGAATACGGCCGGGTACCAGACAACGACCTCGATACGAATTTTCTAAAATGGCAAAGCACAAGGGCTCGCTAATGAAGTGAATTGAAAAACAGGAATGTTTCTGTTCCATTCATTTTATCGTGTCCGAGTTTACCAAAGATATTGAACAGCAATGTAATTATATTGCAGGGGGTGACATTCAACTGCTTAATCAACCACAGCCCTGCAACAAAACGACGACCCCCAAACTCCCGCGACCGACCTTGGTAAATTGGTCTACCGAACTTTGGAGCCTATGGTACATTCAAATCATAGGCGGATTTGGGGGCCTACCCCCCCCCCTGGCAGACACAAAAAACAGCAAGAGCATGAAGAAATATCGAGTTTACTAATGAAATCCAACAAATAACGTACCAATGGAACAAGATTTAACAATGTGTGCAGTTAGTTAGTGTGTCCAAATCAAACCGCTGGAGCGATCGTTTTCCGTTTTTTTTTTATTTATTACTCCATTTGAATTTTAGTAAAAGGTTCACATTCCCAGAATTTCAGGCCCCCCTATATTTTAGGCTAAGTGCGCACATGCAATCATGCTTTGCCCCATTGCCCAGACAAAATGTTGGCCCCCCCCCCTAATAATATCCTAGATCCGCCACTACAAGTACCTAAAAATCCGTAAAAGCGAAATAAAATAACACGTTTGTTCAATAACTCGATGTATTTGTAAGGGTTTTACATCGAATTTTGGTGATTTATTGGTGTAAAACCATGAATTCAAGCGATTAGCTGACACCAGTAAGCATGTTGTGAACTGCTGAACAGACTGCAATCGAACCTCTGACGTTATTGGTTAATTTCAACACCTCCATCTGCCGTCAGGTGCCAGGTAAAAGAGCTGTACTTGCTGTTAACGAGTAGAACTACTCGATATAAATTGATAAACTAGGATGTTCTTGGGTGGCATTCTCCTTTAAGGTTTTGTCTATGAGTAAACTTGTATCATGCACCAAACTGCACCCAATTACATCAAGTTTTTCAAATTTTGCCAACACCCCATGGGAGGATCTCACTTCCCATGCTCACATGTAGCGCCAGGTTCCACATCCGCGCCGAGCATTTACTACCTTGTTCGTTTTGAAACCCAGGCAATAGAGGGATCCCACTTCCCATATTCGCGTGTGGCAACAGGCTTTGGACCCGTTTTGGCCATTTACCACCAGGCTCCTTTCAAAACCCAGAGGAAACCCTGAGATGCATCTCACATCATAGTCATATTGACATCAACATGAAAGAAAAGCAAAGCGTTGTTAGAATCTAGTATATCCAACAAGATTTCTTGACAATGAAAGAGCCAGTGATTGAAAACGTCCACTGACCACCAGCAACTCGTAAAAATATGTAGTATGCTGCATGAATTAAGTTTGAAAATACTAAACAGAAACCATAAACTACAGAATACTACGTAGGGTCACAAGCCAGTGCGTATAACCTTGAGCAGGAACGGTGCTTGAAAACTGCTTAATCCATAAATAATAGATACGCAGTGTATGTACAAATTTAGAATTAATTTTCAATGCAACGTCAGTCACCCAACAATTTGTTAAACTATTTTATACACATTAACACGTCTATTTGAACTACAAGTCAAAAAAGAAGAGCAGCTTTTAAATTTGTAATTTAATAAAGTCACAGGGCTCACATCTACTGTTGTAGTTGTGGTCAAACAAGTGTGACTATCAGGTGACAAAACCTGCAGGACTGCATTGAATAACCGAGATCGAACCAGTGTCAGGGCAGAAACACAGTGATTAAATTTTTGGGTAAGTGTAGTTACACTGCATTGAGCAGTGGTAGATGATAAATGAAACATTACCAACGGATGATTCAACGGCCATGTCAGATGACTTTAACTCTGATGTAAGAGGAGCCTCTTTGTAAACTGCACATTTGATCTTTTCAAACTTCGAGTTAATCACTTCTGTAGTTAACAGACCTTGAAGTATTACTCTTCAATATTTTGGTTGTCATAATTATCGCAAAGCTGTACTACAAAAATTGTAAACAAGTATAGTTCTTAATAATAAGAGAAACTGTGTACTATGTTTAAATCAAAAAGCTCAGAAAGGTGACCATTTGAATACACCGATAAATTTATGTTTGGCATATGTCGGGAGTACAATACGTTGAATGCAAGCCCCTTACCAGAAAAGGAAGACTGAGGTTGGTGAAATAAGGTCATTTGTTGTGACAAAATAAAATACAATAAATGTGATGAAAATAAGATACAATATGTCAAATAAAATTATCTCTGGTCAGATGGGAAATAACAAGCACAATACATTACATATGAGAAGGTGCTAAAAGTTATGAGAGGAACAGGGTGAGTAAAACTGAAATATTTAGACACGTACCAATAGAACTGGAACAGGCCTTTATGCAGCGTACGTCCTGGGCGTCCAAAGGAACGCCCTAACACTAATCTGGACTGCCCTGGCAAGGACACCCAATGTATCATTTGGACGCCCACTGTCAATAGGAACCTTTCAAGTTTTGACTCACACATTGTAATGAATACTAGGAAGTCTCTGAAGGCTAACAGTGGGGGCTCTTTTTTCAAAGCAGGAAGAAATATACAATGTATGTACAAAGTATATGCATCAGGGCTCAACACTAACGGTTGCCCGATTGCCCGTGTACTTGTAGATTTTGCGTCGGGCAAGTGGAATTTGAAAACTACTTGCCCGATGGGCAAGTTAAAAAGCTGGCCGCATAGACAAGCAGATCCTAAGATTGTCTGCTTGACTTTTGCTCCGAAGTAACGAACCCCGACACAAGCCTAAAAACCATCGAAAAAGCCCGTGTGGCCGTCAAAGAAACTCAAGTCTTCGAATGAGCACCGAAAGGAAAATAGAACGAGTGTGATGCAGCATGCACAGATGACACCCGCGGTCAAATCCTTTCGATTCTCTGAACGTGCCCTGCAGTTTCTGAATAAGTTGTCACGTGATACTACTGATCGTCTGCACTCTGGCAAAACGTCCAAACAAGAAAGCCGTCCAGATGCTAAAAAAAGAGTTCAGGAAGAATCAAAGCAACAATATGAAACGAAAAGAGTGCGGGAATGGTTTCCGTCATGGGAAGTTAGGTTTCCTGGCCTGCGAGACAGTGAACAAGGGATGACGTGTGATTTTTGCCGGCGTTTACCCATGTATGATGTACCGAGCTGGAAGCACCGCGTTCGTCAGCGGATGTAAGTCATACAGATAAGCGCAAAAGCTAAAAAGTGAATGATTGACCACATATTTTCTACACTACACAGCAGTTTTCAAGGCCTGGTATTTATTCAGGGGGAATTCCAAAGGACATTCTTATGAATTCAAGGCTCCCGCTGGCGACTACCAAAAGAAGAGGAATTGTCGCTCTGAAGGGCGACTTTTTCGCGGCCTATCTATTTTTCAAAAATGTAATTATTTATTGAAAATAAAAGTATATGTGGCATTATTATATGTTAAAATTTGATTTTAATTTAATACAAGGTACTGATGACCAAAACTGTGCAAGATTTTTACGGATAGCAAAAATTCAAATTCAGGTTAAGCAAACTTTAATGCATGAGGGCGTATAAACTAATGAATACACAGAAGTGTCTAGAGTTCGACATGTCCTAGCTCATTTCGGCGCCTGTGAGCGTGAAACAATGGTTCAGATACCATAGTTACCAGGGGCGGATCCAGGGCAGGGAATAACCAGAATTTCGGCAGATGCGCGCGCTCAGGCTAAATTGTGGGGACGCAGAGGCCTCGAATGAGGACCTGTTGACTAAGAAAAAAAGGTAAACGGGTTTGTTCAGTTTGTTCAGGGCCTATGCGTTGTATATCACCCCCGATGAGCCCCTGCTTGCCCGCACCCGAACTCCCAAGTGGTATCTGGTAGAATTTCAGGGGGAGCCATGGCCCCCTTGCCCCCCCTAAATCCGCCACTGGCAATTCATGTATATAGCATGCACGACACAAGAGGAGGTTCAGCACAGGCAGCCCTACGGTAACACATTACCTAGGTGTGCACATGCACGGTGCTATTTGGGATTGTACTTGGGGCAAGTGAATTTGTTGTTCGGGCAAGTAAAAATTTCAACTACTTGCCCGAAGGGCAGGTGGCTTAAAAAGTTATTGTTGAGCCCTGTGCATTGTTGCTATTTTGACATTTGATTGACAGCATTGTAAGTCTCCATCTACACAGGTTTTTTTAGTAAAAATGCTCACCATAGAAGGCTGTTTTATAAACTTAGATGTAAAAACCTTGATCTATGCATTTTTTGTAAAAAAATATGTGTGTTTGGGGGTATTGCTGGGGGTGGGGGGTTACGCGTCAGAATCATAGACGCCCTGGAATATTGGGAACCCCATTTTGGACACCCTATGTTCAAAATCCTGGATAAAGGCCTGAACTGGAACATGTGAAAGGTACAAAAAGGAAATTCCTATAGACACATGGCAGTCATCAGCGTTTAAGAGTCAGGAGTTGACCAAACTCAATGTACCGGATGGATAATATAGACCAATTTTTAACAAGGCTGGGAATATTAAACGTGTACCAAGAATTAGTATACAGGTCCCACTTGAGGAAAAAGGGGTGTAAGATACAGGAATCCCTATAGTCACATAAATATATTTAACAAGTGAAATACCATTTTCCAAACAAAAACACGAGTACATTTCAGGAAATTTATGGATAATTTATCAAAGATCGAAGAGTTTTAGAAATCAGAATTTAAAATTGGTAAAATCTACAAGTTTTAGTAAAATTCCGATCCTGACATCATTTAAAGTGAATGCATGATCGACAATAATTTGTTGAACAAAAGAAAGATGTTCACTACATGTGTGTAGTTCAAAAGAATACATAACCAAAGTCAGTCCTCAACAGCTTTGTCACGAATGAATTTGACAAAAACATAATCTTTATAAACTCCCAGGATATGATAAAACCTAAAATACAGATTCAAATGGTAGATTTTGTTTCCATAAATTTGAAAAACTGAACCAATTGTTTTCATTACATTCTAGGATCCAAGTGGAACAGAGAAGTGGTCCCCAAAATGAATACAACAACAAATTACACTCTCCGAAAATCATGGAGCACCTGGTCAATCTACAGCTACAGTGTCCTTGCTGTTGCCATTGTCATCACAAATGGCATACTCATCACTGTAATTGGCAGCACGAAATCGCTTCATGTCAACCGACACATATACGTGTTCGCTCTCGGATTGGCAGACTTCAGTGTTGGATTAATTGCTATACCCATTATACTGATATCTTCCGAGATCAAACTCTCCAAAAATCCGTACTACTGTCTAGCAATGATCAGCGTGAACTTCTTTACAATATTTATGTCAGTATGTGTGTTATTCCTTCTCGCACTTGACAGGTGCTTTTTCATCACCAAACCATTGCGGTACCGCATATGGGTGACAAAATTCAAGACAATCATGGCACTTGTAATAGTCAACACAAGTATCTGTGTGTGGAGTTTCGCGCCCCTGTTTGGATGGAACAAACTTTCACCTGGCCTCATAAAAGTAGAGAATCTAAAGTGTAATTCAATACATATAGTGATGCCAACTTATTTTTTGATATCAATGGTTATATACTTCATCATGCAGAGCATACAGATCACATGTTTTGCATTCATAGCACACACTGCCTGGCGACACCGAAGAAATGTTAACAAGATGAGATCCTCTGCACAAACTCAACCCAATAAACTACCCATAAGTCCCCGAGCTACTGTGGTGCTAGCACTGTTAATTTTTACATCTGCAGCAGGCTGGATTCCACTTATGATTATCAACGCATTAAACTTAGATTGGTCCACATCGGGTGAGGTTAAAACGTTTCATTTGAACAAAGAGAAGGATGTATTGATGCTCATAGCACTGTTGACATCGCTGATAAACCCGCTTGTCTATGGATTTGGAACCAAGGCAATACATGAAGCTACTCTGAAGATGTTCCAAAGTAAATGCTACAGAAGAGAAACACGGTACACTGACAATAGAGAGATTACTGTAGTTACATCAGTGTGAAGACAGCGATAAGCACACAGGATCCAAAATGAGAACTTTCAACCTACTAACATTTTGAGACTCCTGTTTCACCTGAGGACAGTCTCCGAGCTATTTAATGGTGTTGAAAGTGACATCTATTTGTTGGGTAGTATAACGCCCACTGTACCATACTAGAAACTGGAAACTCTTTAATGCTCATCTGGCAGATGAGAACACAGCAATCTATGCCATCTCTCCTACTCAAGCATGCCAGGGAACTGATGAGGATTAATTTTGTAAATTTTTCTATGGAGATCAAGAGTCGCCTGAGAAGCAATCCACAGGATACACCACAAGCAAGAATGAACATGCTAGGTACGGAAACACAGCACTGAACAGACTGTGCCTAGTACGTAACTGACCTGGAGCATTGAATCCTGCAGAGGCTTTTTTTCCTCACAATACATAAAGGGATGCTGTGGCACAATGAGGATGTAAACCAGAACAATACCTGATGGTAGAATAGAACGGGTAACAATAAAAATGCCAAATTATTACAGACACGACAGGGAATCCAAGAGACACCACACATTAGCCACAGCAAAGAATAAAAAAGCACAGCCCTGTTGGGGAAATTAAAGACTATGTTGCACACGATTTCAGGGTGCTAAAACATGTTATAGAAGCCAATTCTGACGAAATGCGTCAGCAAAAAAGCCCTAAAAGTCAGCACTTGTGACGATTTAGAGCCGAGTTTTACTCTGCCATTTTAGCTTTGTCGGAAGCGAGATGCATTCAGGAATGATTGAATAATGAGACAGTCTTATTTCACCAGTGCTATTTAGTGAGTTTGACAGGGACTGAAAATTGGGCAAACATGGGGTAAAACTCAGGAAATATTGAAAATAAAATGATAAATGCAAGAAAACTAAGACACCTCAGTCAGCAACAAAGGCGAAGACTTCCGTGAACAAGCACATATTATTTGCGGTGGTAGTGAGAAGCAATGTGTGATAAAGTGAAGACATTAAGTCTTGAAATATGTACGCAATTGGAATTTAGTAAATAGATTTTCCAATTTTCCACCACAGTCTTTGGTGACTTCAACCAGACTTTATGGCTTGAACAGTTGTAGTTAATAAAACCCATTGGGAATACTGCAAGCCGATATGTCCAGATTCTTGTCAAAAATATTGATGGGCCAGTTTCAGCAATTATTGGTGGACATGTGCAATCAAACATGAACTTACTTATCGGAGTTCTCAAAATGTTTTTGTGTTACAACGAAATATAGATTTAATATGGTCATCAATAGCTGTTAATTTACATAGCAAGTGTAAATGCAAAAGTTGGACATTAAATCTTGTTGTTTAGGATGGTTTTTCAAACCTTAAGTTTCTACAATGTCCTGAGAGGTCATGTCCTATAATGGTAACTCTGAGTATCTCAAAATTTGATGAATTTTTAGTCTGTGGAACTTGCAGGCTATTTCCTTCTATCCGTGATTGCTTGGTCAAATTAGTTAGAAACACAACGTATACCGACAATGTGAATATCAAGTACATTGAAAATTGCCAGACGTTTTTAAAAATGAGTTTTGTGTATGCATCGAAAATGATCCACCGTAAATATCGTGACTTAGGTGTTGGGGAATAACACTGCATGATGCGAGTTATGTGAGCCCCCAAGGTATGCCATTAGTGCAAAGATCACCCATTTGCAAATTTTTTTGTTTTCACATTTACAAGTTGTCAATGAATACAACTGCACTTTGTTTAGCGTAGATGATGTTCAAACAGCATTGCCGTTTAGTTCCTGCTATACATTAGCATAGCTGGGGTGTGCAAAGACTTCATTCTTTAAATCACAATGAACAGAAAATAGTATCTTATGCCTCAACAAGTGCAGATTGTAGTGAAAAAACAGAGACTTTAGTCAAATTTTATAGCTTGAGTAGTTGTAGTCAAAATAGGTCATGGGGAATACCGTAAGAGAATGTGTCCAGATTCCTGTCGAAAATATTGATGGGCCGTGTCAGCAATCATAGGTGGACATGTTTAATCAAACATGAGCTTACTGGTCTCAAAATGTTGTTTCATGTATTATGAAGAAATATAGATTTAATATGAACATCAGAAGTGTTGTTAATTTTTTTAGTGTATATGCAAAGGTTAGAGCTTAAATCTTGTTATTCAAACCTCAAGTTCCTATGATGACCAGAGGGGGCATGTACTATAATGGCAACCCTGATTCCCTGAAAATTTGATGAATTTTTAAACCACAATCAGCAGAAAGAGAGTATATTGCGTGTACAAAATTAATATACCTCAATAAGTGCAGATTGTAGTCAACAAACAGAAGAGTGTGAAAATGAAGCACTCAAGACTGACTATTAGTAAGTAAGTAATAAATGACCTTTTAAACACAGCTCCTTACACAGCACAGTAACAAGTCCCCTGTGATTCAAATGTTAAGCTGAGTATTGATGACAAAAGGCCAAGTCGACATGATGAGATACGCCTTGTCACTAGATGGCGATAGGGTAGTTGGTAGGCAGTGTTCTGCACTCTTGCATGAATTTGAAGCAGCGGGATATTTTACAATTTTTTGTAAATTCTTTGCCACCACCATGACATCACATTACCACGGTTGCGCAAAAAGATATCTAAACGATTTGTGTAAAAATGTCCATTAAGAATATCCATGAATGAAAGAATTTTTGTACTCTATATGAAATACATTTTCTATGCAACAATATCGTTTTAATTGGCCCTGAGAAAAAATAGTTGTATAACGAAGCACGAAAAATAAATAAACTAAAAGTGCTTAACAACACAGGAATTACTAAAATAGCACTGTGGCAAGGTGGACAGTGAACAGAATATGAAAGAAAAGACCTCTTAGCTCAAATTTCCCTTGGGTGTTATTTATTAAAACATTTACCCTTTTTCTAATTATCAAGATTAGATTTAAATTGCAAATCGAAATAACATCACGTCTAACTAAAACGTTAAAGCAATTCAAATAAATACATAAATTTGATAGATTTCTATGATAATGCATAGATAAAGACATCTAATACCAAAATAATAATGTCACATGTCTGATGTCATAATGAGACACTGACAGTGTACCCAACAGTACCACAAGAATTACTTTAAAAAATGACCAGAAGTCTGTAGATGAAGACAAGGCTATAAATAACAACAGGGCGTACTTAATAAAGGAGCTGGTTCTGCAATCAAATGTGGAGACCAAGATATGGCATCAAAGTTATTTGGATAATGCCATGAAAAGAAGATGAATAGGACTGAGGTCGAATCACCCGTGTGGTCACTTTATTGCTATAGCTTTCTTGCCATTGTCATACTGATTGCAAATGGAATACTGCTCACGGTGATTGGCAGGACAAAATCACTCCACACCAACCAAAATGTGTTCATTTTCTCACTTGCACTTGCTGATTTTTGTGTAGGACTGGTTGCGATACCGGTTTTACTGGTGTTCAGGCATACTGACTTCAGCGAAAAACCACACCTCTGCCTGGCTATGCTATCTTTGTACTTCCAGCAAAGTGCACTGCCAGTAAGTATATTGACACTTCTCGCAATGGACCGGTGTGTCTTCATTATGTTACCACTGCGATACCGCACCATGGCAACGAAATGTAGGGCTATCGTCTTACTTCTCTTTAAGGTAAATGGAACATTGTTTTGGTGCTACCTCCCATTGTTCGGATGGAACAAACTTTCACTGGGACTCACTACAGAAGAAAATCTAATTTGCCTTCCAATTCATTTGGAAGTGCCTGCATATCTTCTGCTCATGGTAATTTTTTTCGTGATGGACGTAACCATGCAGGTCATTTGTTTCTCACTCATTGCCTACACAGCCTGGAAACATAGAAGAAAAATCAAGCAGGTGCGACTGAGTGGTCTGGAAAGGCCAGCTCCAGCAGCACTAAACATCAGAGCGATCATGGTGTTGCTTTTGCTTTTATTCACATCAGCAACAGGTTGGCTGCCAATGCAATTATTCAATGGCTTACAAACTGAATGGTTTGGGTCAAATCAAGCCAAAGGGTTCGGCTACACAGCAAAAAATGTCCGCGACGTCTTTGTGTTTGTCGGATTGTCAACATCGTTGATTAACCCGTTAATTTATGGATTTGGGACCCCTGCTGTCAAAGAGGCTGCTAAGAAATTGCTCAGAATGGACAATTCTTGCAGGGCAGAGATGTACCGAAATAGAAACATAAGATCAACTACAGCTTTGTAAATCAGTTTGTATTTCTATCAGTCATTACCAGTATATGGACTGAACTCAGCTTGAGAAAACATAGGAAGAGGTCCTGAGATGGAGGGGGAAAGTTATGTTTTGCAAATGTCTACAATTAACACAAACACAGGATGTTACTAATCAGTCAATTAAGCTTATAAAATTAGCATGCTTGAAAACTGAACACTACACTTAACTGTGGGAGAACCACAATATTAACATGAGCCATCAAAAACATTTCTGAATATATGCAGGGATATATTATACATACCAAAAGAAAGTATTAGAATTTTTGCACCTTGTTCTTAGATATACCAGTAGCGATAGATACCTTTCGTAGAAAAACTTTAGTGTACCACTCTTCATCTTCGCCAACAGATGGCTCACTAGAAAGTGAGATGGCTGACACTTTGTGTCCACCACATCATCAATGATAGCCTTTTTGTTTCACAGGTTACTTTGCCATGTACAGTTACATGATGGCATAACTTCCAGTTACTTATAGTAGCTTTTTATATTACATACTATTAGTTAATATTGTGGTAACTGTGGACTAGATACTGAAATAAAAAGGAATCAATGACTTATTGCTTGTACCTCTTTGTATTATGGTAAAAGTTACCCAGTTTGGGAGTCTAGAATTTAGGACAGCAAAAGTTAATTTTCTCCATTCTGGAATATGAGGATATGGCGATTTGGCGTCATATTTTGAAAATTTCAGACAATGTATTTTCAATCTACAGAACCCGTAATTTTGAAGTCTTTCCAGTGATTATTGAATTTGAGACGGCCATACTGCATTTCATAAATTTGGGACAAGCTCCGACCTTGAAGAAAATAATCAATTTTTTGCTGTCCCGAGTTACAGAATTTTTACCCTTAATAAAAAGAGCACCAACTTTGTTTATCACAAACGGCAAGGAAATACCAGAAATGCAAAGTTTTAAAATGTGCCCACCACTATATCGCAAATGGTAAGCTTCTGGGAGCGTAACAACAAAAAAATTGTTCAAAAATACCAGGTAGAAACAGCCATTCAGTGGTATGGAATTTGTTGAAAATAGAAGGGGCTGTTGTTTGCATAATAGAAAAAAATTGTCAAATTTCATGAAAAAACATGAAGGAACTCTTGAAGATAAAACGCTGGAAAACGAAAAAAACTTAAAACTTGCCATGAACGGGCACAACAGTTACTGTAGACGAATTCGTAATAAATTTTGGATGTCATTTGATGCTACATTCACAGGAAATAATTTTCCAAATTTTACAAAGATCCTGCCAAGAATTAACAACAAATAAGCTGCAAAGGCAAACTAACAAAATTGTCAATAGGAAGCACCACAGAAACTGCACTGAAAATCGACATTCGTTGTGTTCTTCTTGGGAATAGCACATCTGCCAATTTTCATATTGACCCTTCCAGCAGTTTGGAGGATAGAAATATAGACAACCCAATACAGAATCAAAAATAACACAAATGGACACTAAATGGCACGAGTCTGTCTTGAAATGCCTCCAGAATAGAGGCTCATTTTCGAATTTCATGAAAGTTTGACAAGGAACTCCGAATATGCAGGTCTAAGTAAATGCAAAAAATAGCCAATTGGGGGCAGAGTGGAAGTCACATCAGTATAGGAGTCCTGTTGTCATGGGAAAACACTTGCCAAATTTGACAAAGATCTTGCAAGAGTTAAGAAGATTCAGCAGCAAAACCTAAAAATGCCACTGGAAGGCACCACAGTAGTTGAACCCGTTCAAAAATGAACATCGGGCATGATCTTCTCCACAGGAATACTACTGCTAATTTTTCATAATTCTTTAAGCCATTTGATAGATAGTAAGGTTGATGCCAAACCAGAGGCACATCAAACCAATCCAAAAATGCAAAGTTGCTTCCTTTCTGCCACATTTCACGCGAGGCAGCGGTGACTGGATCTGTCTGGTCGTGGGGTTTTGGAGAGGCAGCAGATGCCAGACGCCCAGACATAGCTGACAGCACTATGCACCCATGCAAATAGGTGTAAGTGGCCACACACAAACTAAAATCCCCATAGACTTAACCACCAAAACCCATGTGATTATCACATAACATTAAGTATGCATAATATTAAATAACAAAATGAAAGTCCTCTGAGGTGCAACACTTGGCGAAATCAAAAAATAACTTAAAGGTGATGTTGACGACAACCGGGCTCAACATTAACTTTTTAAGCCACTTGCCCTTCGGGCAAGTGGCTTAAAAAGTTAATGGGGCAAGTAGTTGAAATTTTTACTTGCCCGAACAACGAATTCACTTGCCCCAAGTACAATCCCAAATAGCACCGTGCATGTGCACACCTAGGTAATGTGTTACGGTAGGGCTGCCTGTGCTGAGCCTCCTCTTGTGTTGTGCACGCTATATACACGAGTTGCTATTTTTTTAACGATTCTTCTTATAGAACATTTATTTATAAGGTGTGTCAAAACACTAGAGAGACAAATTGAAAGAGTAACTCAGGTATCTGAACCATTGTCACACGTTCACAGGCGCCGAAATGAGCTAGGGCATGAACTCTAGACACTTCTGTGTATTCATTAGTTTATACGCCCTCATGCATTAAACTTGAATTGTTGCTAACCTGAATTTCGTGCTATCCGTAAAAATCTTGCAGTTTTGGTCATCGGTACCTTGTATTAAATTAAAATCAAATTTTAACATATAGTAATGCCACATATACTTTTATTTTCAATAAATAATTACATTTTTGAAAAATAGATAGACTGCGAAAAAGTCACCCTTCAGACTTCAGAGCGGCAATCCCGAAGACCGTATTCCTCTTCTTTCGGGAGTCGCCACCGGGAGCCGGGAATTCATAAGAATGTCCTTTGGAATTCCCCCTGAATAAATACCAGGCCTTTTAAACTGCTGTGTAGTGTAGAAAATATGTCATCAATCACTCATTTTTTAGCTTTTGTGCTTATCTGTATGACTTAATCCGCTGACGAACGCGGTGCTTCTAACCGTACATGGGTAAACGCCGGCAAAAATCAAACGTCATCCCTTGTTCACTGTCTCGCAGGCCAGAAAACCTAATTCACCATGACGGAACCCATCCCCGCACTCTTTTCGTTTCATATTATTGCTTTGACTCTTCCTGAACTCGTTTTTAGCAACTAAACCAATGCCATCCAGGCCTGGACGGCTTCCACGTTTAGACGTTTTGCCAGAGTGCAGACGATCAGTAGTATCACGTGACAACTTATTCAGAAACTGCAGGGCACGTTCAGAGAATCGAAAGGATTTCACCGCGAGCGTCATCTGTGCACGCTGCATCACACTCGTTCTATTTTCCTTTCGGTGCTCATTAGAAGACGGGAGTTTCTTTGACGACCACAGGGCTTTTTCGACGGTGTTTAGGCTTGTGTTGGGGTTCGTTACTTTGGAGCAAATGTCGAACAGACATTCTTAGGATCTACTTGCCTGTGCGGCTAGCTTTTTAACTTGCCCATCGGGCAAGTACTTGTCAAATTCCACTTGCCCGACGCAAAATCTACATGTACACGGGCAATCGGGCAACCGTTAGTGTTGAGCCCTGGACAAAACAAAGAACACTAACAACCACAGTCCAGACGTACATTAAATGATAAACCAAATTAAAGTACGTTGATGAATCAGTCAATAAATGACAGTAACCAAATCAGAAGACCTTGAGTACAGTAAATCCAGAACTAATGATAATTGAGAAACTGATCACGCATTGCAAATAGACAGTGACATCTATTTACTAATTTTGAAGAGGTTAAATCAAAGCATCATGGAATTAGAGCTCCTAAAACGTAATTCGAAAAATGACTGTCACAGCGACATCTTGCATCTGATTTCACAAAAAATAAAATTACTCAAGCTATTGACTGGATAAACACTGTATGGAAATTTTATATTGATCAGATGAAAAATATGATCTCCAACACAAATGTGATAAGCCAACAAAGTGCAGCTAGAACTAGGTCAATAAAAGAACAACCAACTACGCAGTAAATCTCGAATATCTCAAGAACGGTAAAATTGTAGTGATCAACGGGTTTCATAGCACTAGAAACGATCTTAAGACACACACCATAATTCAGACAGAACTTTCAAGGTCTGTGCTGAAGATAACACACAAAAACTAAATTAATTGGATAGCAGTCAGCAGAAAACCTGAGTAAGTCGAGAATGAAAAGAAAATGGTACACTGAAGACAGCCTGTGAAATGATCTACCCACAGAAAAAATTCCTCCAGAGACAGAATAGATAATGGCGCCACAAACCAAAATAGTGCAAAATGGCCAGCACAATGCCATCTCGCCTCCAATTTTATCAAAAAACAATAGGCTTTGTGCCATTTAAAGACACATGCTGTGTGCAAATTCCACATTGATCGTACAGCACACATCACGAATTTTTGTCCGCCCGGTCGGAAATTGGTCGACGACTGGCCGTCGACCAGTCGGCAAATTAGCCAACCGGCAGCCGCCCACAGTGCCGACTCATAAGACGACTCCCCAGCCGACCATTCAGCCGACCAGCTATCAGCTGGTCGGCTGCTATTTTTAGGCTAGAGTAGCAGTTGCGTAATAGGTTGTCACGCTCATACAACTTTGCGTGTCGATGCATATTAGTCTTAGCACAGGGTCAAATAAATTAACCTAGTTTTGCTGTCTCGGTTACCTGAGTTCACGTCGGTTGTGTAACACCACTAATTCGAAGTTTGATGCCAAGCGGTATTAGTAAATATTGGATGATGGACAATGCAACAAGTTTTGGATGAAAAACGTGAAAGTTTTCTTTACATTTGATCTTTAATTTGACTCGTGACCTTAACAAGTTGTATTAGATTGGTTGTTTCCCGGTCAATACAACGCTGTAGTCATTTTGAAAACGCGGCTGTTTTTTGCAGTCTTTGCCCACAATTGATTTTGTTTGTGTAACGCCAAACTGCGTCATTTTTGCGTTTTTTAAGTTAATCACCGGTCTCCTATCACGCGCTCATGATGATGGATTAGTGAGTGAGTTGTTATATCGCGAGGAGCTCTCACTCCGGGGATTTTATTTTCATAGTATTGACCCTTGCAGTACAAAGTCGACGCGAAATTCACGGTCCAGTAGGCCTATGCCCTAAACCCTCGGACTTCGATGACTCTAACTTCGAAATCATACTATGGTTACGATTTCCACGAACTAAGACGGTGACATCTAACACGGAACGACCACTGTTGAGGCTACTGCCAATTGTAGCTTTGCGCATTCCGTTTTCATGTATCGGTGACGTTAAAATCTGGGCTAGTTACATGTACACGTAGACCCCTATCAGTTGGCCGTTCACGTTGTTCCAAAAATAAATATTTTTTGTCAACAACATATTGACAAATTATGTAAAATAAATCAATTGTGAATGGGAAGATGTGAATACGTGGTGAAGAGGTATTTGTCTCTAAGGGCATATTTGGGTGAATCTTTGGTAAAGAGATTGCGATGGCAAAAATGATAGACACGAAGGTGCACTTTTGAGAAGCAAAGCGTCTGGTGATATTTATAGCGTATGATCTGGCCACCTTAGGTAGTAAGTGACGCTGAATGAGAAGTGGCAACTACAAAATAAAAATAAAAAATAAATAAATCATGCTTGTATTGCCACCTCCCCCCCTCCCCGAGTTTTGCACATTCTAATGAGTCATCACTCAAGATTTGGTTCCATTTCAGTCCTAAACTCGTAGAATATGTCTTCTGTTCTCAGCTGTAAGAAAAAAACTATTTTTCGAAACGGTGCTCAGTCTTAAAAAAGTTTTCAGCATGAAATGAAATGCCAATCACACGCAGCGTTGTAAGACAGAGACGTTGGCGTTTCCGTATGTCCACAAAAGTGCTTTGAGCAGAGTGTACAAATTTGTTCATTTCGCTTTTCTACAATGACGACTATGGTCAACACGGTGTTTTAAAAAAGTACACTTTTGAGGGCATTTTCAAAAATAAATGTTTGGTTGATGAATTCAGCGAGTCGGTGTCCACGGGAAGAAAACGGTATCTGCATAAAGAAAGAGTTGCGTTTTCAAAACATTCAGAGCATGAGCTCAAGGACTACCTGAGAAAGAAAATAAAACCGAATACCAAACAGAAACTTGTCCAATGAATGTAAAGCTCTTGGAAAACTGTTAACCCGAAGAAATGTGCAAAATACGAACATCATTTACGGAAGGTTGTACCAGAAGTGATTCGTTGCAGTGGAGCCGACACGGGGTAGTAAAAACACTGTGCTGTGCACTAGTTAGCTGAATGGAAAGCTGAAGCGGAAAAATCCAGAACACACATTTTCTATTCAGGAATTGAAATCTCTGTAGAATCAAAAACAATTGGCAACCAGGATTTATTAAGTCAGAAAACTTATCTCACCAGGAGACAATTGTTTTCATGCCCGGAGACTACGTGATCACCCATTATGCAACGATGACAATCCAGGGTGTACCTATACATTGGCATCTAATGTAAAACGTGGATTAGACGAAAGAAATTCAACCGCATTTCCAAGATAATATGTCTCGTCGGCAAGTGGTTGAACATTTAGCCCTTGTTTATACGTATAGTATGGACATTATCACTTTGAATGATCAATGCTTGGGGATGGTGACGTGGTGTTCTGGCGTGTAAAGTTACTGACGTGGGAAGTTTTTGAACCTGACATATTAAATTTTCAGTTAGATAGTATTTTATTTTGATCCTGAAGTGAAGAATTTTTTGTCCTCACTTGATAAATTGTAGGTGCTGATGTGATAAATTTTCAGTCTTGACGTGGTGAATTTTGGTCTTATTTGTTTCTTTTTTTGGTCATCTGTGTGAAAACAATCTCAATGTATTGGATTGTTTTAATTCCTGCTTAAGTAAAATTTCTGGTTTTGAGATATTTATTTTTGGTCCTTGAGAGTTAACATGTTTTGCTTGGTTTTAATCTTGCATAGAAAATATATGCCGTTAAATGTTTCCAATTAGGCCTCCGATAAATGTGGGATAGCAGGTTGTGTAGCATCGTACTTAACTTCTTATATAAATCTAGGTGTTCCTGATTTAGTAATACTATGAAAAATGAGCAGTTATGACTATTAAAATGTATAGTTGTGGATTCTTTTGAAATTCTGTATCCTTTGTATATGCCTGGTGTAGATGGCTCAGTGTGATATTATGTATTAAGCCTTATTATCCTCTATGGCTTAACAACTACATATCTTCATTCATACCTGTAACAGAGGTACTCCCAGGATCATCAAGCATGTGTATGTTTTTATTCTAATGAGGGGTGCTTCGAATGTACAATTAGTAATCATACTTTTGCAGTGGTTCCTAACAAACGTATTCATTAAACCCAGTAAATATCTTTGCAACTGCCGATCTGCATATTAGATATGCATAATGCATCATACCTCATCAGAGTAAAACTTTTTTCAATCATAGTAGAAACAATTATTTGTTATCATTGTCACAAAACGTTAACAAACGCAGTCAGTGTCTGTAACTGTTGTCTACATTGCTGATGAATTAAAGTCGGTCTAATTCCATTTTTATAGCACTAATTCATGCCAAAGGTTTCAGTGAAATTGCGCCCCCTTAAAAGTTTTGACTTGCCCTGGTGATCACTAGAATCCGATGCAATCAACTTATAGAAGTTGTTTTTTAACCAGTGTGATAGAGCTGAAAATTGTGTGCGTTTTCATTTACGAAAGTGTTCATTTTGAATCACTAGGTTAATAATTTTTACGCTCTACGTGAAAACACAGACTACTTTTTAGGATTACATGTACCAGGTTACCCCGAAAATATTATTTTCAAAGTTTTACCCTGTGGAGTATACGCGAAACGTCAAGTATTGTGTTCTTACACCAAAGGGATCGGAAGACTCTAGCCTTGGTGCGAAGCTGTTTACTAAATTAAATATACAAATTTGCGCCGTTGTGGGTAAAAACTGACCGAATGAAATCTTCCTAGAGTAATCTAAATTATTTACCAGCATTGCAAAAATTAGTTTTCTACAATTATTCTAATGCGAAAGTTATGGTGTGATCTTTTTCGTCGACTTTTGACGCAATGAAATATTGCGTCACCTATTAGCCATTTTCTTTTCCCCAGATTCTTCAATCAAACGTTCTCCCTCGAGGTTGCGTAAACGTCCTGACAAATGATCAGAATTGGTTTCACTTCATTGTATGTTTGTGGAATTTTGATATCAGTGAACTGAATTTTAGAACAAATTTTGCTGAAATGTTGTCACCATCTAATGGGAGATGTCGAAAACATTTTGAAAGTGGCGCGTGTCACGAATGAACTCTTTCAAAACGATGACATACGTTTTTTCGTTACAAAATGCAGAGAATTACGCAAGAAGATGATGTCGGATGTTTTTCGCTTAAACGGCCGTAACGGGCAACTTGAATGCCACTTGACTTCCAGAGTTTGCATGCACACCCGCCGGCCGTGAGCTCATGTTGGTACAAGCTTTTCGACGAGGTGACAAGCGTAACTATCCGGGCTGTGTGAAGTTTCGAGGTCTGTTTGAGCTCAATACGCAGTGGCACCTTGCTGTATTTTGAAAATAGTCTTCATACAGCTAGCTGGCTAGATAGGAAGGCTCTAGCTTCGAAAAGATTTTTACTGCTAAAGTGACAATTTCAGAATGATGATGGACGATGGATGACACTATAAACCGATCACAGTCTTCCGTTTTCATGCGCCCATGAATTAATATCGACGCTACGTTCAAACCATTGTTTATGTTGTTCCTGAAATAAACTTGAGCTCTATTGCTATACCAACATGTTAACAAATTATACAGAAATGAACAATAATTATCTGCGGTAAAGCGCTATATACAGCGTGATGAAGTGATGANACGCCCAGACATAGCTGACAGCACTATGCACCCATGCAAATAGGTGTAAGTGGCCACACACAAACTAAAATCCCCAGAGACTTAACCACCAAAACCCATGTGATTATCACAAAATAACAAAATGAAAGTCCTCTGACGTGCAACACTTGGCGAAATCAAAAAATAACTTAAAGGTGATGTTGACGACAAAACAAAGAACACTAACAACCACAGTCCTGACGTACATTACATGATAAACCAAAAGTACATTGAATCAGTCAATAAATGACAGTCACCAAATCAGAAGACCTTGAGTACAGTAAATCCAGAACTAAATGATAATTGAGAAACTGATCATGCATTGCAAATAGACAGTGACATCTATTTACTAATTTTGAAGAGGTTAAATCAAAGCATCATGGAATTGGAGCTCCTAAAACGTAATTCGAAAAATGACTGTCACAGCGACATCTTGCATCTGATTTCACAAAAAATAAAATTACTCAAGCTATTGACTGGATAAACACTGTATGGAAATTTCATATCGATCAGATGAAAAATAAGATCTCTAACATTAATATGATAAGCCAACATTAAGTGCAGTTAGAACTAGGTCAATAAAAGAACAACCAACTAAGCAGTAAATCTCGAATATCTCGAGAACGGTAAGTTGTAGTGATCAACGGGTTTCATAGCACTCGAAACAATCTCAAGACACACACCATAATTCAGACAGATCTGTCAAGGTCTGTGCTGAAGATAACACACAAAAACTCAATTAATTGGACAGCAGTCAGCAGAAAATCTCAAGTAAGTCGAGAATGGTAAGTCCTAGAGAAAAGAAAATGGTACGCTTAAGACAGCCTGTGAAATGAACTACCCACAGAAAAAATTCCTCCAGCGACAGCAGAGATAATGGTGCCACAAACCAAAATAGTGCAAAATGGCCAGCACAATGCCATTTTGCTTCCAATTTTATCAAAAAACAATAGGCTCTGTGTCATTCAGAGACACATGCTGTGTGCAAATTCCACATTGACCGTATACAAAATATGGCCGGTAGAGTGGGAACAAAGAACAACACAAATTTTATGACAATGCAAAACTTAGAGAAATTTTATTTATCATGAAGAAATAACTAAATGTGGATTATGATCATTGCTAATGACAATCTAGTCAAAACAACTGACAAACAATCAAAAATTAGTTTTGTTCTAAGAATTTGTTAATGAAGGTCCCTGAGAGTTCAAATCAACTGACTTCAAGGTTTCTTCAAATGACAAGTGGAGGGAAACAAAACATTCCGCTTTCAAGCATGCACATTTTTTGCAGTGGATAACTTACAGGGGTCCTGGGTTTTGAGAACCAGTTTGATGCCTGTTATTCAGTTCAGTGGAGAAAACTGGTTCTTAAAACGGGAGATTTTGTTGCTATCACCAATTTTTGATAAAGGAATTGGTAGATTTCCCTTCTTAGTTTTTGAGCCAAATAAACATATAAGTAGAAAAGTGAAACACGCAGTGACAGTTTCCACTTAAACCTTACATTCATCAAAAATAGATTCAGTCCACAAAATATCAATACAAATGTCTAGGGTTTATTACAAGAAATTTTGGAATTCGTGGACTCCCAAGCTCATTCAACTAACTAATGTTATCAAGTGCAGTTTGCGAGTAACATGTTATTGACAAAGTCTAATAAAATGATTGTCATATCTTAGTAAATCATGGCTTGTGAAGGAGTATATACAAAAAATGTAACAAATTACTTTAATTTCAACAGATATTCTCGCTGTGTCACTAGTCCAAACAACAAATGGATTTAACGTCATTTTCATTATTCTACCTCACATGATGTCCCTGAGGGAACACACTTTTAAGTGCCCAGGCATTATAAAGATCAATTTGAGAACCACACTGAGTTCTCATTAAGGTCTCAGTTTGAGTAAACACCGTTCAGGAAATATGTAGAAAAAAACCACAGAGATTATAACACACTGAAAAATAATTAAGTGGGTTCTAAAGATAAAATAATGGGTGGCATGCCATAAAGCTTTATGGAACAATTAATTATTTTAATCGGACAAGTTACTTCAGCGGTTACAACAGATTAGACAGGACTTGGAGAACGACAGTCACTATGAACGCAACCAAGGCAAACACCACAAACTTAACAGAATGGTACACTTTCTGCTACAGCTTTCTTGCCATGGCCATATTCATAGCAAACGGAGTACTGATCACCACCATAGCTAAGAACAAAGGTCTTCACACCAGCCCCAACATTTATGTATTTGGCCTCGGAATAGCTGACTTGTGTGTTGGGCTGATAACAATACCTCTAATGCTGGCAACTGGTTACATTGATTTCACGAAGCAGCCAGAGATTTGTCTCGCTATAGTGAGTCACTACCACCAACAAGTTTCTACGTCCATAACTCTGCTGACCCTTCTAGCACTGGATCGGTGTCTGTTCATTGTCTGGCCATTGCAGTATCTAACAAAAACAACCAAATGTAGAGCTATCACAGCAGTAGTGACAGCAACCATTGCAGTATCAATGTGGTCCTTCTCGCTTTCCTTAGGGTGGAACAGACTTTCACTGGGTCTCATCAAACAGGAGGACCTTTATTGCCTGCCAGAATTCGTACAGATGCCAAATCATCTAATGGTGACTATAATTTTTCTCGTCCTGGAAGTAATTGTCCAGATAATATGTTTTGCACTGATAGCCTATACAGCTTGGCGACATAAAATGAATATCAGTAAGATGAGATCAATGGGATCAACTCCACCCAGACATTCCCAAATCAGCGTCAGAGCAACATTGGTTTTGGCAATGCTGATACTCACATCAGCTGTGGGTTGGCTACCAGCATTGCTCATGCAAGCATCATGGTTCTCCTGGTTCGCAAGTGTCAAGGTCAAAGACTATAGTGACACAGAATCACTAGTTCGAAAAACGTTAGTGTTTGCTGGACTATTGACATCCCTTATCAACCCATTAATCTATGGATTTGGAACACCATCGGTGAAACGTGCAGCTTTGCTATTGTTCAAAAAACGTGTCTCAAATAGAGTAACAAGACCTGCAAACAGGATGGAAATTTACGCTTTAACTCGGAGATGAGTAGTCCATACTTGAACAAGACAGGAAAGCACTCTGAAGGCAGTGTAATAAAAACTAATGGTGCAGGTAATAAAAGCAAGAGGGTTAGAGGCAATAATTCTACATGTTTTGAAAAAATTGCTGAACATGAAACTCCATGAACGCTTTTATAATGGAAACACAGTAAATTTAAAGGTATTATACATGAACACGTGTTTACATACATCCAGGCAGTGCAGTCGAGCAAAAAAAGAACCACTTGCCAGGTATAGAATACACTAGCCTTATGCCCTTGCACATGAGACATTGCCAAGTCTGAAGACTTAAGACTGCCGTTTTTTTCCGCCACCCAATAGGGGTCCCCATGTCGCCTCTCCGATCAAAAAACAATGGTCACACAAGTTCATAATTTATTCACATATATTTCATCTTGGTTTGTAATGGATCGGTAACACAGGAGGCATGTGTTTCACGGCCTTGTCGGATTTTTATCGAACAATTACGGCTTCTGTCTGCTTACTTCTTGTTGCAATTTGAGCGTGTGTTTGACATGTTGTGACTGCTGAGGGTGGCGAATGCACTGATCTGACGAAATAAACGGAACAATTATGAACCAAAGGTATTCAATCTATGAAAAAATGATATTAATTTGAAGTTTCGAAGTCACCACAAATTTTGAAGAAAATTTCGGTGAATTATTGTCTACCTGAAAGTCACCAAATAGAGCACTGTTATCAATATGAAATACATAATTCACATTCGTGTTTTGTTCTTTCTATGATATTCTCCAAAGTTGACATGTGTGAACTTTTCGAAAGTGAACACGTTTCACATTTTAACCGACTGTTTATCATCTTGGTCATTGCACTTGTTCCCACATTCATAACAGTTACGTCCAACAAAAATACATTTTAATTGGAAAAAACCTACTGTAACATGTCTTAAACAGTACACACCATGGATTTTTGCACATTTTGAATTACCGGTGGCCACAGACTAAATGTATGACGTAAAATTTAGCTAAACCCATGCATGTTTATTTTGTGTAATTAGCTCGAAATTTTGATTTTTCTTTCAATTTTGCCAATTTCCCCATTTCCCGCCATGTGACGTCATGGGTTGAACACAAGAGATCAGTTACTAGCATTGAGCAATGGCGGAGAGCAGTGAATTTGAAAGCGACGACGATTATGAGCAAGAATTGAATGAATACTATGAAGGAATGTACGGGAATGGTGGCCAGGATGAGGAAATGGGGTTGCAAGAAAGCGAGAACAAATTTGGTGTGCTCCCGGCTGCGTACTTTTCTACGAACGAGATCCTCCCGCGAGAGAAGCGGCCTCGGGCTCGGCGAGTCAACCCAGTCATCCAACAGACGATCCTGAATTAAGAGCCGATGTTTCTGAATGATAAATATTGTCCTTTATTGAACCAGGCCTTCATCGTAACATCTCCTGTGACTGGAGTCGAAACACGAGTCCTCAAAGTGGGCAGATGAGGTCCCACACTCTCATTCGGCGCACGAAGCGATGCCACTTCTGCGCAACTTTGGTGTCCTTCGGAACACCGAGACATTCTCCACCTGGCTGCTGTTGCTGCAGCCTCCGGAAACACATCTTTTGATCCCTCTACGAACCTTCTCGGCGCTAAATGTACTTTGCTTTCACTTCACTCTGAATTGTCTCTGATCCGAACAGTATGGCGAACGACTAGGGTTCAACCCATGACGTTGTACATAATTATTATTTTTTCAATTTTTACGTGTTTCTTTATGAGCTGTGCACTAAAGGCACTGAAATCAAGTAAGATATAACAATAAAATTTATTTTGAAGTACTAGTCATGTTGTGTACACTTTAAATGTCAGCAAGATCTTTATGTCTTAACAACGCAAACTCGATATTTTTCCTTAAATGCCATTCAAGATTCTACCATAATCTCTTTTAGTAACACAAAACTAATTTAATATTAAGCACAATTGGTTTCAATCATCCAGTATGTTTATCGCTTTTAATTGACAGTCTTATGTTGTAAAAACACCTTTAACCAATTGTTCTGAGAATACTACTAACACCTCATGTGTAACATTCACCATCACAGCAACAACATGTAATAATTATTTAATTTCTACAATTACACTGTGACAATCAGGCAAAGAGACCTCAGTTTCAATATCACAATACCTTCCAACACGCATGCATAAGACATCGTCTATTGTAAAATGCCACGGGCATTTCCAATAATACTTAAATTTCCAATGGTGGCCTTTTTCCAAGGATTTCTAACACTGTTGTGAAGACCCAAAATATTTTCTGATGGTAGCTGTGGTACAGACCTTTACATAAAAAACAATGCAGTTGGTCTAATGTCATTTGCGTTGCATAAGACGTTAGAAGGCATCAAGGTTGGGCCCATTGCACAGAACACCTGAGCTAAAACCACGAGCACTGTTATGGTTCTTCAAGAAAGGAAGTTTTCAAGTCAGCCCGTCTCCTTTAAGAAAACGGACAAAGAGAGAGCTTTACATTGTAAAGCATTAGTTTGATGCTATATATCTTTTATGAAAAAATGAAAAAAACAATTTGTCTGCCAATTGTGTCCTACATTGGTTAGATTTTACCGTAACCTCAGATGGTTCAGATGGATAAAATTTAAGTCCTATTGTGCACATTGGTAGATGGAGGAGTGTGTTGAGACAACGCAATCCCAAAAAACGTCCTTGTTCCATACAACACAAAGGTAGACACATTCACCGTTTGTACTATACAGATTCAACTGCTGTTGGGATTGCACAAAGTTAACTGGTTGGAAACAAGTTGTACAAGAGCAAACGCCACATTAACCACTGAGTTATGACGCACGCTGCGGCTTTGAAGCCCCAATAAAAAGGATTAGTTTTTAAATATAAAGTAATTGACAGCAAACACTGACTATTTGAAAATCAAACACTGCGGTGGCTTAACTACAGTGGAGCTGTCTATAAATGGAAATCAACCATCATGAACAGCACAAAGATGGCCTTCGACAATTTGCCTTACTGGACAACATACTGCTATGGTGGTCTTGCTGTTGCCATAGTGATCCCAAATGGAGTACTACTGGCAACCATTATCAAAACAAAATCTCTTCACACCAACCCGAACATATATGTATTTGGACTTGGACTGGCCGACATGTGTGTTGGACTGATAACAATACCACTTATTTTGGCAGTAGATTACATTGACTTTGTAAAACAACCGCAGGCATGTCTCACCATGCTTAGTCTCTACTTCCAACAGGTTGCTACGTCCATAGCTATGTTGACGCTTCTATCACTAGACCGGTATCTGTTCATTGTCAGACCGTTACAGTATCAAATAGTGGCTACCAAATTCAGAGCTATTGCAACAGGGGTAATAGTAGCCATCGCAGCATTCATGTGGTCCTTCTCGCTCTTGTTTGGATGGAATCAATTATCCCATGGCGTGATTAAAATAGAAGAGGCATATTGTCTTCCGGAGTACATAGAGATGCCACTTCATCTTATGGGGACAATTATTTTTCTTGTCATCGCTGAAACTGTACAGATCACATGTTTTGCACTGATTGCCTACATAGCGTGGCAGCAAAAGAAGAAAATTAACCAGATGACAACAGTCGAACCAACTCCACTCAGTCAGCCAAAAATTAGTGTGAGAGCCACCATAGTTTTGGCAATGCTGGTGTTTACATCCACCGTGGGTTGGCTACCGGCGTTGCTTTTACAAGCATCATGGTTCTCCTGGTTCGTAAGTGAAACGGTGAAAGACTACAATGACACGGAATCGTCAGCTCGAGATATATTGGTGCTGGCTGGACTACTAACATCCTTCATCAACCCATTAGTCTATGGATTTGGCACCCCTTCAGTGAAACAAGCAGCTAGCCAAATGTTCAGGAGACGTGACTTGAACAGGGCAACAAGTGGACCAAATACCGTAGAAATTTTCACCACTCATCAGCAATGACATTGTATAACCAAAGACCAGAACTCTGCTGTTATAACTTATGGCCAAATTTCATGAAAATTCCATTCAGTAATTCCTAAGATACATAGGCAAACAAAAAATAAGAGATTCAACTACGAGGCACAGCAGTAGTCAAGTCTGCATGAAAAAGCTGTCACCTGTTGCCACAATCATAGGACTATAATAGTCAAATTTCACATAGATCTGCCAAAGAGTTAAGGAGATGCAGTTGTGGATGCATCATAATAGTTTGAGCAGTTTGGTAGAGCAGAATATGTCTAGTCTGTCTAAAAATATAAAGGTGTTATTGTCTCCTTAACAGAAGTGTGATTTTGTAAAAGTTCATGAAAATCTGTCAAGAAACAAAAGGTAAACTTGAAACACTGATATTGCCATTATAAGGCACAGCGGCACATGGATAAGTCCGAAAGTCGCATTAAATAAAATTACCATTAGGGGGTGCCCAAAAACCAATTTCAGCAGTTTGGTGGATAGAGAAGTGGACACCAAAAAACAAACTCAAAAATAATAAAAATGGACACTAAGTGGTGCAGAATATGTCCAATACGTCCGAAAATGGGTAGGTATTGTCGACTCCTTAATATTAGCTACTTGCCTAATTTCATGAAAATATATCAAGGAACTCGAAGATAGTAGAGGCAAACCTATAAAAAATAAAATTGTCAACAGGAGACACAGCAATAGTCAGCTACATAAGACCTGCCAAATCATATTACCGGTAAGAACCAGCAACGGTTTGGAGACACAGCAGCATGATAGCTATTTTAAAGAGTATTGCCCCATAAACAACTTTCACATTATATTCAGGTTCTCATTCACTCCCTCACGTACACTCGCTAGTAAGACCGAGTTCAGAGTAGGAAACACATTTATGCTTTACTCGATTGTCTACCAGTAAACCCAAGATTCGAACCCAGATCTCCTTAACTGAGGAGCCTGGAGCTCAAACCACTGAGCCACACTGTTTCCTCGCATGATAGCTATGATCACATGCTGTCAATGTATCTAAACAAGCACTTGCCAAGAAACAAGGACTTTAGACAATTTAGTAGCACAGTGGTTGAAAACAAATTTTAATCCAGAGCTACCCTTTCCCTGTAAGTTAAAACTTACACCGACAGAGTAGCTCTGAATCTTGTTGACAGATAAATTAGGACTGACCAGCAGCTCTTTAAATTCAAATAGGCAGAGTTCGACATAATTACCACTTGATCGAGAATTCAACCTAGAAAATTGTACCAGTTGAATGCAATTTGAACTTGGTTCACCTGCATGCCAAGCAATTTTTTGACCTTTGGAACTGGTAACAGCAAGTCTGACAGCACTTAAGGAGCACTCCTGGTAAGGAAGAAATTTAACTACAATACAGAAAATTCCAAGTTTGCAGTACTCGAGCAGTAAGTGCTCAGTTCAATATTTTTTCATACTATAACTGCATATCGCCTCTGTCTAGCTGTTAATGTTGAATTCTTAGCCGAATGGTTTTGGGGTTTAAAAACATTACCGCGCTCATCTGATCTTGGATTACTGCATTGCTGCGCCCTAATAAGGCCAAGGGCCTACATCTGAAATAGTATGATTTTGTGGTGGCCTTTTTTAACCAAGTGGCATGTGCCTGAATTTCACATATAAGCCTAGGTAATGCCCCTTGCATAGGTTCGAGCATTATTTCACTGATAGGCACACCCATTTTGAATACCACTGTGATTCCTAATGGCACTTAATTGTTATGGTCTGAATCTTTGGAAGTTCCTTGGAGTACTTTAAAGAAATTTGGTTGTTTATTGTATTGCCGTGCCTTTAGACCAATGGGCCTGTATTTGAAGCAATTATTCGCAGCCTTTTTTACCCAAGCGGTTCCAATATTGGCGGATGCACTTAAGTTTCACATATAAGTGTCGTACTGCACAAATGCCCATGGGTCTAATGGTACAGCAATATGATATTGGTGAATGAGCCACATTTCTACGCACACTTGCATGTACCATTTTCAGATCTGCAATTCTGAGGTTTGCCAACCCCAATGTAAACTCTGAATCGTTTCCTTAAGTTGGCGATGGTTTCAAAGTTTTTGTTGGTAACAGAATCCTTATGGTAAGAGATATTACGGAACTAATGGTATGAGAGTAAATGACCTAGTTTGATTTTGAAAATGTTGATTTACAACTCCAAAAAATATTACACAAATACTTGCACACACAAGTACCTGCCCACATCAACTTGGCAGTTATCTGGAAAAGGTTGTTTTTAACCACTTGTTCCAGAATACCTGGTATTTTTCTAAAGTTACTATTTCTAACAAACGTATTTTTAGAAGTAAAAATTACTATTTTAAGAAAATGACTGAAATAAGGTATAATTCTATACCTTAGGCACATGATGAGGTAAAATATTTTAATTATAACAATATCCAATTTAAAACTTTGGTTCCCTTTCTGGTCGGTAAACCAAAAATCATTGTTTTTCATCAGAAGTCAAATCGAATCAAAGAAATCAATACCAGTTTCAGATACACACAACTGCACAATTCTTCTATAGGTGCTATTATGCTTTCATCTAAAACCATCTATTGTGTCACTTAGTGCCTCGGAGAAAGTACTCAAGTCTGTCATTTTAAGGTAAAACTTTGTTATGTGCGTTCTACATAAAATTTTTAACTGCATTGTACTTTTTGAAATCACAAGTGGATTTCTAAGAAAGGGAACAAAAATTTCTCCAGTCATCATTTGTGAAGTTATATGCCTCTTCGCGAAATCTTTTCTGAGCAACAGGCAAACTGTTTTACACACTAACGCGCAATTTAGAACTAATACAATATTATTACTAGACACTATTAGGCCATACATCTTAAAAGCATCTCTTCAGAGTCTTTGTGTAATGGTATTTGTCCCAGCATAACCCAATTAACCAGATGACAATTTTCCAGAAAATTTGTTGTAATATTTGATTTTTTAAATTTTTTAAATGTGGAATTGAGAAAAATTTATTATTTTCAGCAAACCGGTTATCAATAAAAATACTGCCAAGGACCAATTATTAAGAACCTCTTTCTGAAAATGCTTGACTACAGCAGTTTCATTTTGAATGGAATCAGTTCTAAAATTTCTAAAATTAGCAATATTTCATTTTACAAACTCTGTTTCTAGTTAAAAAATTGCCCATTTTGAATTGGAGATCCTAAGTCAATTTTTAGCCAGCTAAACAGTGCGAAATGCAGCTATAAGGGGGTCTTACGTTTACTGACACTCAAGTCCAGGAGGACTCCGTACACTAGCACTCGACACAGATTTGTGATTAGACGTTTTTACTGAACGAGATGATCTGGCACAACTTGCTCTACCTCAGAAATAGGTGTCAACTTGTTCTGTGTCATACGTGCTGTGTCAATTAGCGTCATGGAAATGTGACTTACTAATGAGTATGTAATCACTTTTGCGAAGCACAAAAACTGGACATAAACTAATTGGAAACACAATTACCACATCGCAGTAAATAACGGCATTAACAGCAGAACCATTAATGTGCAATTTACTTTATAGGTCGATTACCTTTAAAGGAGATTGCAAGTGGGGTGGCAGTAAATTTAACTTTAATCCATTTAGAAATTGATTAACAGACGTTGCGCAAGAATTCTAGTAAAAGGCACAGCATACGAAAATTCGGCCGGGAAAATACAACACAGACTGACTGCTGAGTAGATGGAAATTACAAGATCTGGAGACAAAATAACAGAATGGTGGAACTTGTTTTTATTCGTGGATTAATTACACAACAGGCTAACATTGAGGAACTGATTTGAAGAATTCGTGACATTTATTGAACTCGTCAGCATGAACCGAACAGTGTTTCATTTGAGTGATCTTCCCACATGGCCAAACTATTGCTACAGCCTTTTAGCTGTCGCCATAATTGTCACCAATGGATTACTACTCATTGTGATTGGCAGGACTAAATCCCTGCATACCAACCAAAACATGTATGTCTTTGCTCTCGCATTCGCCGACTTATGTGTTGGATTGATTGCAGTACCAATCATACTGACAGTGTTTCATATTGACTTCAGGGGCCACCCGTACCTCTGTCTGGCCATGCTTAGTGTATATTACCAACAGTGTGTTCTCCCCGTTACTATACTGTCATTACTTGCAGTTGATCGATATCTGTTCATCGCTCACCCACTGCACTACCACAAAGTAGCTACTACCAAAAAGGCTACTTTAATGCTGGTGATCAGCGTAGTGGGAGCATGCCTGTGGTGCTTTGCCCCACTTTTTGGATGGAACAAATTCTGGCATGGCTACATTAAGGCAAAAGACCTGATCTGTTTGCCAGAATATTTGATTATGCCCAGCTATCTTCTGGTGACAATTATCCTTCTCTTCCTTGATCAAACTATGCAAATTGCATGTTTCTCACTCATTGCCTACACCGCTTGGCAACAGAGGAAGAAAATCAACCAGCAGATGTCGGATGCATTGAGTGCTGGACCGCGTCACCCAGAAGTAAGCATCAGAGCAATGGTAGTACTGGCACTTCTGATGTTCACATCAGCAGCAGGATGGTTACCAATGCTGATCATGAATGCAGCATGGTTTGACTGGTCCGGCTCCCATGAAATCAAGGAATATGGTGATGGAGAGTCACACGCTCGAGATGCTTTTGGGTTTGTCGGATTTTTCGCATCTCTTGTTAACCCATTAATCTATGGGTTTGGAACCCCTGCAGTGCGAGATGCTGCCCTAAAGCTGTTCAGGAGAAACAGTATGAGAAATGATGCAATCAATGCTAGCAATGCTACAATGTTGGACATTTCAGGGAACGCTTAATGATAACTGATGTGGCCACAAATGTCTGAAATGATTGATCACCAGGATTTTGAGTGACGGCTTAACTGACCATTTAGAACGCAGCATTATTGACAAGCTGCCATTTTACCCGACAAACAACATGTTGCCGGGTAAAACTTATTGTTTGTTAGTCAACATAAAGCAAGGAGGCGGAGCTTGCGATATGTCAATTGCTGTTGTAACACTTACAAAAAAATTAGAGCTATTGTCTAAGTTTTTGATTCATAAGTATGGTTATGATTCGGTATCTTTTGTTTGACAAAACAAAAATAGGAAATTTTTAACCGCATTTGCGATTGTTTAAACCATGCAATAGTAACAGCAGATACCCATTACACTGTGCACTGAAGCAGGTGTACACTGCTTCTATTGTCATCACTTTTAGACTTGAATGTGAATGTGCTCGGAATATTTTAAATAGTATTTGTTTCAGCAAATAGTTGACAAAAATGACCAAAAGAAAGACTGGAAAATGATAGTCTTCTATAGCTGCCTAAGGTTTGCGATAAGGTTTAACCACTTTATGTAGGCTTATTTGGCAGTTATGGTGGAAAGAATCACCAATCTACTAAAATAAATCCAATTACTAATCCAAAAAGACTAAAAATACATACAAGCATTATATACAGTGTTAAAATAAATAAATAAAGGATTTTTCTCTAGCACTCAGTATTAAAATAAGTGAACTAAGGAAACTTTTTTCAAGATTTTTAAGGTTAGGTTAGACACTGGAAAATTACAAATTTGGCAATAACTTTGGTGCGCCACATCTCAGAAATGGCTGAGCGAATTCATATGTGTCATGAATTCTCATGGAGTTAATTAAGTGTAAGTTTAATCATTTCCTGTGTCGTACAACTGCCCCAGTAAAACAGTTCATGTTATATAACACTTCCCACATACTGAGCGAATTCATATGTGTCATGAATTCTCATGAAGTTAATTAAGTGCAAGTTTAATCATTTCCTGTGTCGTACAACTGCCCCAGCAAAACAGTTCATGTTATATAACACTTCCCACATACTTGAGGTGTTTTTGTTCACTAAGTCACTGACCAGTGACATAGTGAAACCCTATATGACAGACAGCTGTCTACACTTCATTCATGTTTATGATTTGGATGAAATCACTGGATCTTTCAATATTATTGTTGTTTTGCACTCACAACCCACACATATTTATATTCACTATATTGTAGTTTGAGTTAATAAACTTTATGCATCAGTAGAAACTCAATGACTGTTAGTTTTTATGCTGCTCTCCATTAACTTGCTGTTGCTACCTTGGTGGCCAACTGTTCAACCAAGAACCGGGTAACCCAACTATACCACCACGAACTATCCAACACTATAAAACTTTCACATACTATGCTTTATGAAATTTTCTCCAAAACTCAGGTAGGAATTATGTTTCACTTCTGCATGAGAAGCTATCAAAAAGCAGGACTTTAATGGAAAATTATTTTAGACACACTGCAACTGCATTTTTGAGACATCTTGAAACATTTACATCACATGAAATTTGGCCATGTTATTGATCCCGTTGTTTTGCTAGGTATGTACCTAGTATCTTTTTTGTTTAATTTTACTAAAAAGACATGGACATATGATCTAACTAGTGTCAGACTGGTACACAGTTAAAAAATCAAACTCAAGAGGCTTTCAACTTTCAGAAAAAATATACTTTTACAGAGTTACATTACATTTGGGCAAATCCAGACTAATAAATACAAAAACCTTTTTGAGAATATCACCAATTTTACAGGTAATTTTGTATCGGAAACTACAAGAAAGTATAAATTGAGATTAAGAGATCACATCTATAATTAACAAAACGTATTCAGAGGTTAACACACATTACTCGATGTCCTTGAAGTTTTTAATTAGGTAGGCTGTACAATAAGCTTATTTTGTTTTGGTAAGACTCTTCATAATTAGTATAACCTTAATATATACACATATATACATATATCTGCAATGAGTCAGTCACACCAAGGCTGAGTCACTTACACAAAGCCAAGATCTTCTGGCATTAAAAGAATCGAATGTGCAGTTCTGTTACACAACATAATTTTCAAAAAATCTTAACAACAATGACTCTGAACAGTTATAAGATTTTGTAATATTTGATGATTATACCATCCAAACAGATCACTAATCTATCAGGTTTCTTATCAACATGGCTGGAATGTATTACACACACACTTACTGGCAACAGACTGAACTGTTATCAGAGCTAACCTTAATTAGAAATGAGTATCTATGCACAACTTGAGTTTTATCAAAACAGAGTAATTACAGAGATCAGAGGGGCCGGGCAAAGCACGATATTAATTAACTTATAATAATTAGTAGTGTAGAGCATTCATTGCGAGTAAAGGTATATGAGATCAGCGTTGAATGTCACAGTAGGAGATGTAATTAATATTATGAGAAATCACATAGTCGACGTGGACTTGATAGAAACAAGAAAAAGCTAACGCTGCACAGGAAACAAGAAACTGAGACAACAGCTTTCAATATCCTTAGGATACTTATCACGTCAACTAATTAAGGAAAGGTGTAATAACTGAAGAAGTCAAGAAAAGCGAGACAATTCTGTTGTATCATGTGACACATCATGGGATAACTGTGACATTTTTGTGATGAATGTGACAAACTGTTATCATAGAAACACAAGATAACGGTGAAACAAAGTATCAACATCTAAGATGCAAACGACTGAGCTCAATACAATGTCAACCACACCAACGATGACCATGGAACAGCTGGCAGATGGTACAAGCATCTGGTTAAAAGAAACGCAGATAGCTCTCGGACTGATCTGCGTCGCCATTACCATCTCCAACACCATTCTGATTCTGGTCATTGCCAAGGTCAAGTCCCTGCACACGGCACCGAACTACATGATTCTCGGCCTGTCATTCTCCGACCTATTGATAGGCTGTGTTGGAATCCCTATCTACCTGCTAGCACAGCGTGAGAAATTGGGCACGGAATTCTTCACGTGTATAGTGGGAATGAACCCATCGTGGGTCTGCGTAAACGTGTCAGAGAACATGTTCTTCGTGGTTATCGCTGAGCGGTACATGGCAATCTGTCACCCCATACGCCACCGACTGCTGATGACGAACAAGCGAATAGCCCTGGCAATAGCTTGTTGTTGGTTTTACAGCCTAGCAACGAGCACATTACCCCTGATGGGATGGAACAGCAGCCTCTACATAATCATAGAGACAGTACCGTACTGCGACGTGACAAAACTATATGTGGGAGGCTACATTCTGTTCATGGTGATACACTCGATGTTGTATTTGACCGCAAACTGCGTCATGCTCTCAAGAATGTTTGTGAAACTGCACCGCATACGCAAGACAAAACCTGGGCTAGCCATTCAACATGGCGATGTGGCGGCAAAATTAAAAGCACTCCGTACTAGGCGCAGAAGTATTGTACTGGTGTTCTTTCGAGTCTGCTACCATGCTATTTCATGGCTCCCAGCACTGATTGAATTTGGAATTGCCTACAGCTTCTTTACAAATCAAATCGGAGACTCGCAAAAACTTGATTGGTTATCGTTCAACATATTCATGTGCTTGGGGTTTAGTAGCTCGTTGGTTTGTCCTATTCTATACATGATCACCAACAGGGACATCAGTGAGGTTTTACATAAGATCCTAAGAAGGGAGCCACTGGTCAGTCGCCCGCCTTCCAGTGCAATAGCTTCTATTGTTCTGAATGTTCCAGTCTATAATGTGGTCAGAGAGGAGGAGGAAAACAATGGTGAACTAAATAAGGAAATCGCATCAACGAGTGGCAGCCTAAAACGAAACATTAATTATTTTTGAAGCAATGACGTATCACATTCTTCTTGATAAGCACTGCAGGCTAAACACAATTCTGTTCAATGGTCTGAATATGTGATTGGGAAACCTAGACTGTAACCATTCTTAGTGTTGTCATAGGTTAAAAGGTTTTTAAATAAATCAGAGATACCACAAAGTGTGTAGTCTGACACGGCACTTGTAAGATATAGCGGTCCCTGATTTTGAGAACAAGGCAATCGCTGAATAACGGGCGCATTATTCAGAGGATGAAACTGGTTCCCAAAATCACAGAGCACTATATCTGACCAGTGTTACTTGAAGCAAGATTTAGCAGAGACTGATGCTTTTATTAGTCTTTGATGAATAAATAGAATTAACTCAAGTTTATTCTTTGTAAATAAACTTTAAATGGATTAACGTCGTGTAAGAGTGAGTAAACTTATTGCAAGTCATTTAAACATGAGTTTACCTCATGTTAGATTTAAACTCAAATTAAGTCAACTTATTATTTTCAAATGTGTTGACATCATGTTAGAGCACGGCTTGATGCTTAACATAATGTCAACTTACCAAATGTGACCCGGCAAAATTTCCAGATCCCCAAACAGGAGCCGAGGTCGTCAGACATCTTTTGCAAGATCAAAAATGAAATAAACGCTGCCGCTGGTGCACCTAAGACCACACGGTCAAGTTTTTTGTCTCGCATGCTCAGTGATGACTAATTTCCACCTCTGGGGCCAATATGCCGCACAAAGGCTAACCTCATGAGGCACAAGAATCCAATCAGGCCCTTCCAATTTTTACCAAATGATCCTGATTTCCATCTGATAATATTTTGAGTGCGTTCACAGTTGAGGCGTGGAGACTTGGCGACCTGGGATTTTTACCATGAGGTCGCATTGGCGACTTAGGAGGCTAAATTGAACCCTGTACAGAAAACTCATGAAAAGTCAATCCATAGTAAGCAAATGTCAAATGAGTTAACTTCATGTTGGAGTAAACTCATGAAAAGTCAATTCTTAGTAAGCGAACTTCAAACGAGTTTACTTCATATTACATAAATCGTTTTGCTCTTCTCACATCAAAATCACGAACTGTCACAGAAAAGAACTGAATAGAAAAACGGTACTACAACAGAAGCTGCTGCTTTTGAATAAGACTAGAGACACACTGCCATCATAACTACAATGGCATGGTCATGGTTTACATTTATTTATAATCTAAGCTCTATGAGATAATTAAGCCACAGAACAAATTTTAGACCTTCACATTTACACACTGGCACCAAGAGCACTAGACTTTTGACACAAATCTAAATACTAATACTAATTAATCTTACCTGACAGTCATTTTGTACGGCTAGGGTGGAAATTTCTTCAACATGCCCTAAAAAGTTTCAAAATGTTAATAAAATACTTCATGGCTTCCTATAAATTTCTAGTGCTACTTTGCCAATTAAACAAGGGTTGTTTTCTACGATATTTTAGGCATTTGTTTTTCTGGGATTTCAAGGCTTATGAATGTAGATTTGAATAGGAGACGTGTCACATTTTGGGGGCTACTAACAGAACTAGACAGCAGATTAATTTAGTACTACAAAGAAGTTCATTGAAGCTGGAAAGCAGCTTAGTTTGAACTACAAAGAGCTAAAGTTTCCTGTTTAGTGTTACCTGTCAGGTGTTTCTGTTCACCTGTACTCAGATCTTCAACAATTACGAGACAACCACTGGTGTAGGCAAACAGACCTGTAGTAAAATAAAACTCACCCTGGAAACATTTCCTAATAAATTATTCATTTTAAGATTAATACACAACCTGTTACAAATTGACTACCAGAAAACACAACAGGCTGAAGCATTTATATTTGAACTTCAATAAAACTCAAAAAATCGCAGACCACGCCTTATGCAACATTAACCTCAAAGAGCAACAGAGTTTTGTATTTTTTGACATAATCAAGTTAACAGGGCATTCAAGCCGGTATCAACCCATTTTCTGAAGAAAAGCTTATTTTTCATCCACATCATTTGCCGTTTTGAAAATTACCTCAAATTGTTCCTTACTTAGATTAGAAGTAATTTTTGGATTTTGGAAGAATCAGTACTTTGGTATTGGGAATGATTTCAAGTTGACTTGACAAGGCTGGTCAGTTTATGACCAGGAATGGTCGAAGACAATGGCAACCGATCAGTTCTTTCCAAGTCACCATTTTATTGCTTACTGAGATTAAATGAGATTTCTGGGCTTACGATGAAATGTCAATTAGTTACTGAAGGAATCCAGGCTGAATTCGTCGGCTTCACCCAGCTGTGCATTTTCTGCACTGAGCACAGGCTGACGCATTATCAAACAGTAACTTCTTCCCAAATCCAAAAATTACAATACATTTAAGTGAGGAACAAATTGCGACTAATTTCACACCATTACAGTACAAGTCAAAAGTATTCAGATAAAATGATCCAAAATTTTTTATCATGACGGCTAGGCGGAATCTGAATTCATTGCCAGAGCAGCCTTCTCTCATGACCGAGAATGAAAGGGAATAAACAGAGGGTATTTAATAAAGTGGATAGTAAATGATTCCCTAATTACAATTTTGCCGCCCTAATAGTCTTTACTAGTAACTTCGCTGTTAACAGAATTAGCTATCATGAAAACATTATTTTGTCTGATTACTTTAGTCTTGTATTAAACTGTAAGTGGTCTAAATTAAACGTTGGGCTCTTTGACAGAAGACGTAGCAGGTATATGAAGTACAACTGAAGTTTCATGAAAAATTTTCCCCACCGCATCTTTTACGTTTATCATGAACCACTATCAATTAATGGTCCTCTTTTACATCTTTTCATCCTAAGTAAAAACGATGGAGTGAAGTACAATAATACGAAACGATACATGTTTATTGAGTGCCGAAGCCGATATAAAATAGAATTTAAATTTATTATCAGACAGTCCATATTTAACAATTCTTATGTTTAGTGATGACATGTCATGGCAGTAGATGAAAAAATTTGGACCCGGATATAAGAATAGACATGCCATCACACTGGGTCCAAAATGTCATAATGATGTCAAAATGACATTCCTATAACCTACCCGTATCAGGTGACCATATCACATTCCCACGCCCATTACCATTATAGCCAAAAACAGAGTGAATTTCAAGGCCAGCTTGATTAGGTGGAGCTGTGTATCGTCTCTAGAAAAGATAATCATTATGGCTTATTAGAATACCATAAACTTCGAAACTGGTGTTTTGGCGTCCATGAGAAAAATTTTGAATTTCAAAAAATGGAACCTTAAAACAAACATAACTATGTTTCAAAGATCCTGCACTTAACAAAATGTCAGAAAAATGAAAATACACCTCATTACGTCAGCTTATCTAGGAGGAACCACAAGGAATGATGTTTATGAACAAACTGCAATGATTGGTTGGAGATGTATGGCAATAGTTGTGATGATTTATCCACTTACCTCACACACATGAAGAAAGGTGTGCAATTGTTTGAACACAAAACAGCAGACGAAAGCTGTGTTTACAGACAACGCACAAAGCATTCGGCATGCAGCAGAATCAGTAGTTTCCAACACAGGAGTATGTTAAACAATTTTCAAATTGACAATATCAGCTATGATTTGGTTAAACAGTCATCTCTTGAATATTATTATTATTTCAGTTCTAATGCATTCTCCGAAGAAACAACTTAACGAACTGGAATTCAAAAAGAAACCATTTGGTGATTCAATTCATACAAATGGCAATTTAACTATCTTTGACACATAGCATTACCAAACGTGTAAGTTATATTTGCTCAAAACAGTCTTATTGGTACAACAGGAAAGTTCCAGAAGCAGACACCAGGCACCAAAATGGGACAAGGAACAACACAGCCTCCAAACTAACCTGTGGTAATTGCTGTGAAACTGGTTTCCGCTTGAAATGTTTGAAGACTGTTGGTTCTGCCACAGGCTGTACAGAAGTCTCCATCACTGCCGAAGTTTTTAGCGGTTTACTTGGTTGGCGGTGCTTGCTCAGCATTTTACTGGCACCCAAAGATTCATAGCTGCACCCTGGGTCGGCCTTAAGACAATAAAAGGTCAAAAAGATTCGGAAAACAGAACAATGAATATAAAATAAGATGCCATCCGTTATACAATAATCTAGTAAACAGTTAAGAAGCAAACTCTCAGAAGTTGAAACTGATAAAAAATAAGTAAACCTCAAAGGCATGTACAAGGTACTGGTAAGAAAACTTAAGTGAAACGTTACGTGCCCTGCCAATATGTGAAATGTAAATGTGACAAAAACTCCTCTGTTGGATCACAAAAAATTTCAACATTTTATTCGTTTTGCAGGTTTCCTTGCTTGTTTTGTAACATCAACCACATTGCAAACTAAACATTGAAGAAATGTTGTGCAATATCTTGTATAAATTCATGTAACCTGAATCATATATATGTCTGACTAGTCAAACGAAACAGGTTTTTAGAAAACAGTTTTTACCTCATCAGCCGTGGAAGTTTCATCACTGGAGTAGCCGTTGGCGTTAGCATTCTCGTTCTCCGGCAGTTCTGGACCAATGAGTGTCTTCACCTCTGTGGTGCCATCCTCATTATTGTTATTGTCATCCATGTCGTCAAATGTTGTCAACTCGTCCATAAGCATTCGCAGGCCCCGCATGTCTAAATACGGTATACTTGAGTTATCATATCCTGACAGTATTTTTACTATGACCCTTTGTCTGTACAGACTTGTGTAGACAGTGTTCCGATTGTCGTACACAATTTTCTGCCGAGTCAAAAGAAAGATGGAGCAAAATCGTGTGTTCTCCTCCCACACAACTAGTTATATATGCCTTTTTAAACTTATGTCGGAACACCCAACTGCACACTAGGGTCAGTCGTATAGCACTAATCGGAGAGTATAAACAAGGTTTACTCAAACAATTAGAACAATTAACTGTTATGATTATAACCACAACCACTGTTATTCATATAGCTGTCATACTACAACTATAATTATAATTATCATTGACAGCATCGTCGTTGCACTAATTATTCTTTTATCGTTGTTATCAGACACCATTCATAACTGCCATTCCCATCCCAATTCACACGATAATCATACAACTCCCCAAATCTTCCACGGGTTAACACAATATCGGCCAATGTTAAAATAAAATAGACAAAAAGATGGTTACTGCAAACAATATAACGACTGCAATAAGCTCACCACCAGAGTCGATATCCGTAGTTTTCCGCAGCCTAGCTGTGGATGAGCCGTCATTGGTCAGTGTCAGTCCTCCCTTCAACGTGTCCAGCTCGGCCATTTTGTGTGGGCTGGAATAGGCATGGGGACGTGGCAGATGGCTCCTGGGGGCTTCCCAAGACACGTTGGGACCTCGTGCCGGGCTACTGGGTGTCTCGGCAAATGACGCCCCAAGACTCCGACGTACGGGAGATTTCTGAGTCGAAATGAAATCTGTGGATTTGGTCGATGATACCTGCTTGACTTCTTTAACAGAGTTTCTCCCTCTGAAATTCACAAAACGTTTTAGCCACAGTTTGGAAACAAAGTGCACAAAAGCGTCACATGATTGTGCAAGACAGCAGCTGTGACATGCTTTGCCTCTATCAATCATACATGACAACGTTTTAAGCAAGTATACCTTTTCATTTAAAACAAGCACTAAACTTATTTACCATATTCAGCAGTATGGTAACAAGTGAATCCTATTGCCCTTAGTGATGACGTGTCATGGCAGTAGATGATGCAATTTGAACTCGGAAATAAGAATAGACATGGCGTCCACAACGTCATAATGACGTCATGTTAAACATTCCCACTGCCTAAGTATTATATAAACACACATAGAATTTCCATCCAGCATCTTTACTTTGAAGGAACATACAATCTACTTTCATTAGAAGATTTTGAACCGAGCCTAGGGTCTAATCTGCTGAATCACGACTTGACACAGACTTGAAAACCAACCCCATTGCATAATTCAACTACAAATTTGTGAGCTCATTCAAAATATGCCATCCAGCTGGACAACTTTTGAGTCGAGTTTGAAGAACAGAGATCAGACCCCAGGCCCTGGATATCACGTTATAAAATTAGAAATGTCTCATTCTTACAAGTCAAAACACAATTTCAGCGACTAGTTAACTTACTCCATGACGACTTGCTCATGGTACTCTTCAGCCATGGTTTGCATCTGCCACAGAAAGAGGGCATCACCGACTGAGAACAGTCGCAGGTTGTCCGGTGAGAAAACGACCCGGCTGATCTGTTCACTGTGGCCGATGAAAACCTGCAACAGGAGTGACACAAGAATGGTGGTAAGTCATCTCCATAACTCAAGAACGACCAGTAAGATAACAGTGTGGGTCAATTTGTTCATTGTGACTGAAGAAAACTTGTGACATGTACTAACCGCAATGTAATGTACAGGGCTTGGAATGACCAATGACAAAAAGAAAAATTTTCATTCCACAAATAAATAGGCTTGTGTGAGAGAAATATTTTTTTTGTAGCAAAATTTAACTGAATAAAATGTTTTTGCATGAATAAAGTTAAAATAATGAAAAAGAGACGAAAAAAGAGGAAACTGGAAATCAAATAAGAGGAATTTGAAACCAAAACAGAGGATATCCTCTTACAAGAGGAAAATTCCAAGCACTGAATGTACAACAGGACACATGCACTGTTACCTGAAATATGAAAACAAGGAAGGATTTATTGAAGAAGAGTGCATTAAACAGTTTGTTCTATCCCCTCAATACCGCTACGAGTAGTAAAATTTCCAAGTCCAGGGCGACGGTTCCACAAGGATAAAGTATGAGGTTGAAAATTGAGAAGTCAAAAACTCGTAACTAAAGTGATTGTGGAGCAGTTACATTATAGTCTGGTGTTCACTAGAGGGTTTGGTGGGAATTAAACTGCAATTACTGTAATGCAAAATATTTGTTTTTTCAGGTATCCGGGTGAGCTATTTTCCGCAATTAGAAAACACTATGTATAGAGGCAGAAACGAAATAAAAAGACCAAACCTGAAAGTTGAGGTCCAGCCTCATGTGGTAATCCCATACTTTGATCACTTTGTCGCCACCAGTAGCAAGGTATCGGCCATCTTGTGTAGTTGATAAAGATGTACATCCACCTCGGTGAATGTTACACACCTGGTTGAACATACCTCAGTTGTACAGTGTCATAAATCTATACACGCTCAATAAACACTGTAACACACATCTTAACAAGTTTTAAAAATCATGACACAAAAATGATCAGCAACCTACCCAAAATAACATGTTCTTGTCAGGAATGCAGCTTAGAGTCGTCTCATTCATAATTTATTCTCGATTTTGCAAAGAACAAAGTAATGCAGTTTTTACTTATATCTATAAAGTGCATTCAAAATTCACCCCTAGTAACTAGATATAAAATGTCAAAAGTTGCCCAATAATAGCCTGCCAGAGAAAAACCAAATTACCTCAGAAAGCATTTTCCCCGAGCGTGCATCCAATTTCAATAATTTGTTGGCAGACGTCGTGACCACCAACTGCTGCACGTTGGGGGCGGAGTAAAACACACCAGTCGCCGTGTCAATCACAGGATTTCGCGTTGATTCATTGGTATACATGGTGCTGATGTCAATTCTCATCAGCTGAAAAAAAAACAGTGAGAATAAGTTCAAGTCCATTTTGAAATTGACAGCATAAACACAGTGAAGGTTCTTAGATTACGAACATGGACACGAGTGCAGTAACTAACCTCATCAAGTGTTTTGGCGTTGCACACCGAGACTGTGAACTCTGACGGACCAACAAATGCGACATGCTGTCCGTGTGGACTCACGGCGATGGCATTTGGTGCGTATTGCTCTCCACGCGCGACGACGTTTGTAAGTAGACGCACAACGGAGTACACCCCAGTGCTGCACTCATAGAGGGCCAGAGAACCCAGTGAACAGCAGCTGTAGAGTTGTTGGCCAGACACCGAGTAGGCCACGCCTGTGACCGAGCCCACATGTTGCCTACCAATGAACACACAGACACACAGAGTGAATGACAGAAAAACAACAGGTTGTGTTTGCCACTGAGGAATACATTTATTTAGTTTTTGACAGCGGTGGTGGTAATGAAATTTAACAAGGCCACTCATTGAAATCTAAAAAACTCTGCTTGCACTCAAAATATATAACCAGTCGAGGTTCTCAAGATGATTGGGAGGCCAGAAAATGAAGTACAGAAATGTCAAATTTTGATTATTACTTACAAACCAGTAAGGCTTGCAAATCATTCCCTTGTTCCAAAGTGATTGAGTGCTATACAAACAGAACAGAACAATATCAAAGGGAACATATCACACTAACCAATTTTATTCCACATAGTCATACCTCTAAAACAAAATATTCTTCGTACCTAGCAATGACTATGCAATCACCGAAACTCAAAATGAAATCAACACAGCTGACACCAACAATGTCAATGAAAGACTCCACTTACTTGTGTTCTGTTATTAGACTCGTGGTATTGATGTCGAAGGCGCGGACACAGCCGTTCTCAAAGCCGCAGGCCAACACCTGTTTTTTTGGGTGGTACACTATAGATGTGGCCCGTTCCTCCGCACACGTAAAGTCAAACAGCTGTAACAGAGCTCCGCCATACAATAGCCTTAGCTTGACCAAAGAGATTGTTACATGAGCTGATTCTTTGGATAAACGTGGCCAACAATGGGAGACTAGATATTCACCAATCGGAACTGAAGAAGGGGTTGCCCCGATTTTATTATCACAACTGAGGGAGAACAGAAAGCTATTCACCAAGAAAGAGGCGTTTGCTGAATGAGGGCCCAATGTGATTACCTGAACGTATTATCATATATACAGGTAGAACCGTTATTTCATAGGAGCCACATGATGAATTGCCAGCTCCTCATTGTAGTGTTCTACCTACTACACAATACAGGAGAGTTCATCTACAGCAAAACATATTCACTAGTGTTGCCGATGGTAGTTTTTCAAATGCATTGTTGGTGGCTGTCAGCACATACACAGCCGTGGACATTACAGATAACAATATTTTAATTTGAGTAGCGTTCCACAGACCTAAGAATTTAGCTAGTAAAGCTAAAGGGATCACATGTAACGCATGGCCATGTCTCATGAACTCGTGCGTAAATTTCTTGGTTATTCAGAACGCACACCTGGCATTTTAGGCGGTGACACTTAACATCAGCATCACTAGATTGCATGTGCCTTGAAAATATTTTGCGCAAAAGATTTGCTAAAAGTCTATATATTCATCTAATGCATTTGTGGTAAGTAGCTCACGTCAATTTTTGTTCTTATACGATTGTTGTTTAGTCATACTTGCGACAAAAATCATATTGCAGTGGATCCGTGTTTTAAATGATGATGAGCTCAAGTGACAAGTGTCGCTTTCCGTCATATTTTTTACATGTCACCAAATTTTCTGTGATATGTCGGCAGATGTTCACGAGCCAACATATCAGTCTCATAATGCATTATAAAAAGGACAGTAACACCGTAGACGAAATACCACAAATAGTCCAGCAGATTGTGTGACGAATCAGCAAACAATAAATCTGTTTTGACCAATACTTTGTAGCTTGAGTAACCTTTATTTGTTTTTTCACTGGTGTGCAAAAGCCAAGCAATCTGAGTTGCTTTTTAGTCAACAACTTTCATATTTTTGTCCCGAACAAGACGTTGGACTAACATACTGTCAACTTGTGTTGTCCACTTTTGCTTTGAATTAAAAACATGAGCATGGTGACTTGACGTCGACCCACACATGTGGAGTGCCCAAACATGAGCATGGTGACTTGACATCGACCCACACATGTGGAGTGGCCAAACAAGTGCATGCATGTGACACAGAAGTTTCGAAAAAAGACTTAAAATACGAGTTATGTTGCCAGAGGTAAACGCGTTCATAAACCACCCATTTTCACTTATTTACTCTTTGATAAGAGACAGAATTTGTTTAACATACAGCAGTGATCACAATTAATAATTTTCAGTTATATTTGCTCAAGCTCTTTGGATCTTAGACGGCCGTTTGCAACGTAATAACATAGCAGACAACCAAGAGACATAACAAACTGAGTTCAAATGAAAACAGAAAACTGGAGAGCAACACTCCATCTTTCAGTCATGTTTCAGTGGCCAGTATGATCTTGCCACAATCCTCAGGCTCACCTGTTGTAGTGTTGTCATGTCCCATAGTCTGATAGTGTGGTCGTCCGAGATGGTGGCAATGTGTTGGCTCTTAGGGTCCAGTGCCATCCCTGTGATACGCTTGGTGTGTGACCGCATAACAGTTGTGTATTTCCTTGTGGTTACGTCCAACATACCCAGGTTACCCTGGAATATAGCACAGTTCTAGTTTGCAAAGGTTCTGACCAAGCTTAAATGTATTTTTTAGCAGTGTCAGCAAATGGTAATTTTTCACCTATTTAGCGCAAACAGTCTGGCAATAGAATATTGCTTTCTAAAACACAATTGGCAATTTTTGTTTTTGTGTGAAACAAATGAAAATTTATCGTACCCAAGACCAACGTTTTTAGTTTAATTGACTCCTTTCAGTATTCCCTGAAGTTCAGAGCAGTAGCTCACCATTAATGTACCAGCAAGGATTTTCATTCCATCCCGACTCAAGTTGACAGTTGTAACTGGACCTTCGTGCTCTGCAAGAGACAGGCTGAACTTCGGATTTCAAATACAAGTAACAAGTTAAACGTAAATATCAAATACACCAAATAATTTGATAACGACGGAAACTGTTCACAATATACTGACATGAGACGAAACACGACTGCATAAACCTTCAACAGTCAAACAAAATTTCCATCCATTTAAGGTCATGTTTTCATTTAAAATGCATTAACTGCAACGAACAAGTATTTTTCATGTCGGTCAATTAAAACTTTAAAGCAAAGTTTCCTCTTTCAGGCTAAAATAATGCTACACATTATGAGAAAACCTCAGCTAAAAGTCTTCAAGTAGAAAAGAAAGATATATTTCAATGAGGACAGTGTAAAATGACACGTGGTCACCTTGAGGACTCGTAGAAACTTTTTTCACAGGATTTTAGAACGCAAGCATGTTGTTTCATTTTGGAATGAATTACAAACATGGTGTTCAGATGTAGTAGGCACTAGACTTTTCTAAGTTTGAAAAAATGAATGTTCACTTATTTGCATACTTTGGCAATTATTTTCAAGAAATTAATCACATGTTAACCTAAGCACAATACTTTTTACGTCTTTCAAGGCCACCTGTAGCAATGCACTTATGAGATTTGAAAAATAAAAACCATGAAAGTTTTGAGACATCCAGTTGAGGTAAAAAATACAGAAAAACTGGAATTTGCTTACTTGAGTCAGTAACATTGGGTCCGTCTCTCACAGACTTCAGCTTGCCTAGCGGTGTTATTATCGTTCTGGCCAACAGGTGGCGTTTTAACCAGACGATGTGGCATCGCTAACTCAAGCAAGCAAATTCCAGTATTTGACTTAAGTTTTTCTGTATTTAGATTAAAAATGTAATTGATGTTGTCAAGATATGGAAAAATGTGAAAGTAAGAGAACCAACACCTGACATGGCTTTTTGAAACCTTTAAAAATTCACAGTAAATTTTAGTCAATCACAGCTGGGAAGTGTGAATGTGAAATTCAATATCTCCTCCTCCTCATTTGTTTTATGAATTTTTATTACTTTGCTAAAATAAATTATTTAAAAAATCTCCAGGTATGGAACAGAAAAATATAACATTACCCACCAGCTTCCAAGTAGACATGGGAGAAATCTAGAGGCCACAGACGGAGATAGCCGTCATCAGATCCTGTCACACAAAACGTCTCATTGACAGCCATAGAGTTTATGGCCACACCGGGACCTGAACACAATACAGAAGACTAACGTTAAACAAGGAAAGGCATTATCATGCCATAACATGCAACCACGAAAATGATAATCAAAACAGTTTCAAAAGCAAAACTGAGACCTTATTATGTAAATCATGCAAAAGGTGATAGTAAAACTTGATCATAATAAACACTGACAACAAAGCAGATATACCAAATAGAACCGTTTACCTTTCTGAAAAACAGCAAATAAAAACCTCCCCCTAAGCACTTACAGAACCATACAGCATTCGAATGCAACTTTGCCTGTATAACAATAGAAACATTGTTTACAAATTATCATAAACTCTGAATAAAACATGAACAGGTTCCCAACATCATTTGAGATAAATATCAGCCATACTACACTTCTGGGGAAATCCTTTCCAGAGTTCATTTCAAACAAAAGACCCGGCCATTTGTAGGACGTACCTGAACTGAACGTCTGCTTATCTCTCCTGGAGTCTCCCATGGACTTTGCGTTGGGTATCAGTCGTCTTACGTTCTCAATGACAACCTTCCCGAAATTCACTTCGAACATATGACCTGATCTGCTGCTGACGTACCTGAAAGAAAGAAATCTGAATAAAGAATTAAGAATACGAGTGAAAGTTCCTAGCGACAGCCTTTGCAACATCTCTTTCAGCGGGAATACCCCACAACGATTTACAATCAACTAAATTATCACCAATGGCTACTTACAGGGATGCAAGATTTTGAGAACCAGTTATTTAATTGGTTCTCAAAATGCTGCATTCCTGTAAGTGACTATTACATAAATTATCTGTAATTTGTAAGGTGATATGCTGGGGAGTTCAAGAAATAGACGATTTGATCTAAAGCTGTATTAGCAATCAGGAAGTGCAATGTCGAATACTTACGCCAGTTTATCATATGGGTCCCTGGAGTGAGGTAGGTTGGCCTCAAAGCAGCAGTCGGTGAACTCCATGGAGCGATATTCGCCCAGGTTGATGGGGGCGGAGCGCAGCTGTCCGTCACGCAAGCGCCAGACGCGGATATTGTCACGGCCACACGAGATCATTCTGTCACGTGTTAAGAAAGATTTTTTAGTTTGCATCGCATCAATCAGTGCTAAACAAAGTAACGTATTCTATAATACTATGGGTAAAGGTCGGATATTACGTGCCCGAATTTTGAGAACCAGTTTTCTCCACTGAATATCGGGCATCAAACTGGTTCTCAAAATATGGGCACGTTATATCAGACTATTGTCATACTATGAACACAAAACTATGAGGACGCTTTTTGAGAAGCAATTTAATTTTTTGTATTTGCACCTCACTTATAAAGAACGTATTTAAGCCAGAGTGGTATGCGCTTTGCTTTACTATATACGCAATGAATGTAACAATTTCTCAAAGAACAATTTACATCTAACTACCAACTGAGCAACCAAAATCATAGCCCAGAATTCGAATTCTATGCAGAATTGTATTTATACTGTCACGTAGCTAACACTACTTGAATGCTACATCAACGAAGACAGGCTCAATCCACATTTTTTTAAATGCAGTGTTTTGTTTGGGATAGCCCAATGGGCACGCCATGACTGGAGATGAGTAGTTATTAGTGTTATTCTAAGCATTTGGACAAATGTGAGTGACAACCAAAACAGATATACACCTCAATGTAACACCGACTACACTCCGTACCTGGTCTCATCATAGTCATAGATTCTCAGACGTTCAATGTCAACATCGGTGTGTGCCTTGGCTGTCACCATAACGTCACCCCCTCTGGTGACACGCTGAGTGTTCCAAACGACCACCATCTTAAAGTAATCCAGCATCAATGGTGGAGTTGCAAACAGGCACAACCATAAAGTATCTTTCCCAAAAAAGGTTGATGAAATGTCTTTAGTCAAAAATCAACTAAGTATATTTCACATTAGAAGATTACAGCGCTTATTTGCACATGATTTTGTGTTAGTTTTTGTCTAATTTCATTCTATTATTTGCCACAGCTTTGACAAAGAAAGAGGAATTTCAAAGAAATCCGTCAATATTTTTCAAACCAACTGTACACGATTAAGTACACATGCATGCAACTACAAGTTTTAACAAAACTTGTAATGAATTTACAACTTAGTTGTTCTCCAGCTCCACTTACGTACATAGTCTACACCACTATCTATGCCAGTCGTGTCAACAAGTATATAAGAGATTCTACAAGTGCCATAACACAAAAAGACACAGTGGGCTGGTATTTTAGCTTTGCAACAGCAGTTCAAGTTGTAATACCAAACAATTGGTAGCAAGTTAATGAGACCAGCTTCTGGTCATACGGAACACTGGGAAGAACATGAGGCATTTGTTGCTCTACGAAAGTGGGCGAAATACAGACAATGCAACCAACCATCAGACAAACGTTTGTGACTTAATTTACTTGTAACGTAATATGTAAAATGAGGCTGACTTCTCCAAGTGAAACTCTGCTTTACAAGAGGGATGTCATCATGTTTGCATGTAAAAATAAAACCACACGGCAGTTTGTCATAAGAATTACCCAAGCCGGTCTTTTCTATTATTCAGATGTGAAGTTGTGAAGTTGAACTTCAAAGATTTCTCTTGGCTCAAGAGTGGCAATTCTTACCAATAACAGTCAGCCCATGTGAACAAGTAAGTAACGAACTAAACCTTACCGTTTTTCCATGACCGTCTTTTCCCACTCCACACAATGACCCGCCCGAATGAGAGAAACTGAAATGAAAGGAAACTCATTGAAACTAGTCTATCTATTGAGCTCTAGAAAAATCAATTACAGTCCTAAAAGTAAATTTTCCAGCACTGTGCAAAGCCTTGACACCCAGGTCTCCTTTTGTGTTAAGTGAAAACCTTCATTGGCTGGTTGCATTTTAAGAAAAATAAGGTACCATGAATATGAATGGGAAAAGTATAAACCGTAAGTTATTACAGTATGAAATGTGCTGTGCATCTAGTAAACTGGCTCAACAGCTTTGCTAGAAAAAAACCACGATTCGCTTAATTTACAAAATAACTCTTACGTGTGAAAAAATAAACATTAAGTCTGGTTCTATGTCTGACTACTGTCCCTCACAAAGCCACACACAAATATGTTTTTTAATATTTCTTTCTTTGTTATACAAGACATTATGATAGCTATGAGCCAACAACAAATTAATTACAATGGGTAATACATAAATCTAACTTGACTGATGGACAAACATCGGTAACAATATCATCCACACACTACTGAAATCTATATATTTGCGTTATTTTTTTAAAAATGCGTATTAATTTTTGAATGTTGAACTATTGTTCTAGAAATACAACACAAACTTTGGTTCCTGTTATTTTGCTCTGCTGTTATAATTGATAAATCACTATAACCAGTTTATTTTGAGAGGGCAGCATGAATGGTTAATATGATATTTCAGGCTTTAAAATACGACCAGAGGTTGCCACTCAGTAAAGACAACCCATTACCCAGAACTCACCTCAGACACGTGAGTGAGTGCGTGTGTGCCTTGAACATGGCCAGGCACTCTCCACTGTTGAACCTCCACACCCTCACGATGCTCTGTTCGCCAGTTTGACCGGAGGCCAGTACAGATGAGTCAGACTTCAGAGCAAGACAAGATACCTAAACGAAGGATGTGATCAGACATTAATTGAGCATGCAAGTATCACTGAAGCGAACAACTTAAGTACCACGAGATTGTATTAAATGCAATTACATGCAACATTATCCTTCAAATCGTATGCAAATGCTTCATTTGTAAAGTGTACAGGATCTTAATATGCAATCTTAAGTTTCCATTTCCAAAAATTCCTGTTGCATTCCTATCCCTCAGCAGAAGTGAATGCTTTCAACAGTTGATCCATTGCGTGTGATCCACCATTTCCTAGCAAATGCATCGAACTCCACATATTTGTTGACTGAAATGTTATGGAAATGTAATGAAAAGGTTGGTGCAAACAGACTGAACAGTGAAAAACTGAGAGGTTGCAGTAATAAAGACAGTGTGGCCTAGTAGGTTGATAGTCTGACTCCTCTTCACAAGGTCGTGGGTTCGAATCCTATTGGACCCCACAGCTAGACCCCTCGAGTCAGGTCTCTAGCTCCTCCTCTCGGTTTTAATATAATGTGCATGTCTATATGAGTGTGTTTATTAATAAATGAAAAATGACTTCAGGTGTTTGGTGCAATGGGCTTGGCCAAGCAGCCTGCACATGTCTATTGAAATGTGCATTAGACCACCTACACATTTTTTAATTAACTAACCTGTGCTACATAATTCGACAAGTTCTACAAAATAAACACATAATCAAACCTTCTCTGTATGACCCACGAAAAATCTTTGATGGCCCTTCTGTGTCTCCATGGCAACAACGACAGCATGGCATGGGTAGACGATGGTACAGCCAGTGTGGTCCCACAGGGCCTACAGACAATGACTACACACATTAACAACACTCACTCCATTCAGATAATTATTACACTTTGCTTTTGGCAAAGGCATGCTTGATAATAAATATAAATAGATGACGCAAAGACAAATAGAAAAAATATCATGGTTCAGTTTTACGAACGGTTGCATACCCAGTAGTAGACCTGTCTACCATGGGAAACTGCTTTTGAGGTTCAGTTCTCATGTGTGTGAAGTACAGTAGGTACTTGTCCAGTGTTTCACTATTTAAACAACTTTGCAAACATTTTAAGTGTGGTCTGCACACCACCTGCAGGCTACATCACATGACCTAATGAAAATATTTCTGCCCCAACCGGGACTCCAACCCGGGACCTTCTGCTAACCGTGCAGGCACTCTAGTCCACTGAGCCGTCAGGACCACTGGTCGAACATAGAAATCCAAAACGACTTAGCAGTGGGCATCCCGCTCATAAACTGGTTAGCATATATGAACATGTAAATCTTGAATCAAGCTGGAAATATAGATCACATTTTTAGACTTATGTTCATTAGGTGACGTGATGAAGCCAACAGGTGGCGCGCAGACCAAGTTTAAAAATGCTGATGCCTGAATGTTTCCAGAAAAGGTAGTCATTTTTTACAGTATTACAGAGTATTACTTAATGCGTTTATTTGAATTATATTGCTATGCCAGCACATGTTGGTTGATGTTGTAAACATCTCACAATGGAATTCCTGTCAGATGTTCAGAACACAACCGTGCTAAAAATACCTAGATTCCAAGGATGAGTAGTTTTCTAATGTGCAGCTTCAGTGTTGAACTTAGAAAAAAAATGTTACAAATGAATTAAGGCCTGCCTAATCCACGTAGACAAATTTGACGGACAATTTTTACCTCCCTATAGGTGGCGCCTCCAAAGCCAGTGATTCTTTTCAATCGTAAGATTGGATCAGGCTGCAAACTCTGCAAATAAAAACATTCAATGAGAAAAGTTTTTGAGTCATTAAACTAAAAATAAGTTTTTCATAATTTCAGTACACATACAGGCAAACATGAACTTAGGCAGACTTTGCAGAGATGACAGAACATCTTGAGTTGATGTCATTAGTTCTAAAACAACACAAAAAACAAGACCACAATACAACAATTGTAAAATCAACACAACACTCAAACAGAGAAAGATGTGTAGTAAAAGGCAAACTGGAAAATGTAATAATGCAAACAATAACATATATATTAACAATAGCAAATGGTTTTAACAGAAAAGCTTATATTTAATTTGCACTTTTCTTTTCTAATAAAGTCTTCATTTTCATACACAAAAATGTATATATATATATGTATTATTTCCATGTAAATATGATTATAAGTGGGAACACCTGTGTCAGTAAAGGGTGATCAACCAAGGCTACGTTTGAAATTGGGTGCACCAACGACAACAGAGGCAAACATGCCATGGTGGGTCCATCTACACAAATATAAGGGTGCCGTCATGATGGGTTAACTTACATTTATATACATGATGCCATTAGGTAGGGTATATCCTATTTATATAAGTGAACCCATCATGATGGGTCCACATACATCTATATAGGTGGACCCATCTCGGCGGATCCACTGATATTTAAATAAGCAGATCTGTCATGATAGGTCCATTTATATTTATATAGGTGGCTCCATCAGGGTGGGTTCTTCATGTATTTACATAAAAGAACCCGTTATGATGGGTTTATTTCTATTTATATAGCTGGACCCATCAGGGTGGGTGCATGTATATTTATTTAAGTGGAGCCGTCATGATGGGTTCATCTATAATTACATAGGCGACCCTGTTGTCTTTGGTGTAAACAGTTTCAAACAAAGCCTTGGTTGATCATCCATTACTGACAGAGGTGTTCCCACTTATAATCATATTTTACAAAGAAACTCATATATTTACATATTTTTGTGCATGAAAAGCAAAATTTTAACAGGTAAGAAAAGTTTAAGTTAAAAAAGAAGCAGTTACAGACAAATGTGAAAATTACAGTACTCACTTTCGTGTATTTAGGACCTGGTTTGAACTTTTCAATATCAACAGAAGGTGTAAGGCCAAGTTTTACTCTATGTGTTGAAATCTGAAAGGATAGAAATATTCCTTCAAATTAACATCATAAGGATTGGTTGTGGTGTGTTCAACCAAAAACTCCAGAATTACTTTCTAAATAGGCCATAAAAGAGCCATCTGTCAAGCTAGTATTAGACATGAGATTTCTTCAGTGAATGTTTCCAAGGCCTGGGAAATGTTTGCATTGCTACCAAACAAACACCTTAAAAACAATAAAAATGGAACAGTAACAGTTACGAAGCAATTGTTGAAAGAAATGAGTTATTCTAAATTAGGCATTCGCAAAATCCAAAAAATCCAAAGTGCAGCTATTTTTACTGATTCTATGCATACCGAACTGCAATCACCCCATAGATAATTTGAAAATGTACATTAAGAATAACAAAGACGCAAAAATGAACTTTCTCTTTTAATATGATGTTCATCATGTAAACAACCACTTCATATGGACTTACTCCCCAGTACTATGACAGAACTGACTTGACATAGTTGATGATTAGCATCAAAAATTCAAAAAATTTTCGCCAAAAACATATTTTAAAAACCTCCAGCAAACTACATGCCATTTTGTATTCATCTTCACAAAACAAGTTGCTTTAGCTTCAAAACTACAAACAAGTGGTCAGCATGTAAATACAAAATTGAAATGGGCAGACTGGATGGTAAAAGTCATTTACAGGGGTTACCACATTTTGAGAACCAATTTTCTGAACTGAACAACAGGCATCAACAGCACTCGATTTGGCAACGTGCAGGTTGCCACTGCAACATCAGATTGAGTTTCGTGACCTGCGAGTATCAAAGTCAGACAATAATTCCCTCTAAACGCATTTCAAAGTTCGTGTTGACTTCCAAATTAATTTTCACTAACAGTTTTCTTAGTTTCATTACCTTTGATGCCATTTACATCATGAAATAAGTGCACTTGCTACCATGGCAGTCAGCATACATCAAACACGCACTCAAATTAGAATGTTCAGGAAGTAAAGAGACAGAAGTCTGAATTTTTCGACAAAAATCGGGCAAGATCCGTGAAATTTGCGATACCAGTCCATGTGGTTGTCTATGTTCCATGTCCGCTTGTCAACGGTGTATTTACGGAGGTATATGCAACACAATGGGTCACAATTATGACCTCACCACCTTTTCAGTCAACAATTTTTACACCAAATCGGCATTCCTCAGATTTCACTTGGCCGCCAGGGTCTTTCAGGTTTGGTTACCTCAGATTTCATTTGGAAACATGCGATTTCTGTAAGCTCGACAAATGCGACTTAACGTTGAGCTAAGCATCGAGTGCTAATCAAACTGGTTCTCAAAATTGGGGCCCTATAAGTTGTAAGTGACAAGTGACTATGGCTAACTGAACAATGGCCATAATGTGACATAATGAACACATCAGTCACAAATAATATGAAGTACACAGACATCATTACCTTCGGTTCACCCAGACCGTCTTCTGATATTTTCTTCACACTGCTTTTTCTTGACTGATGATAGAGAACACATCATTAATTTTAATGTGTTTGAAAGTCATTTTGCACGGCCACAATCAATCAACAAGAGCAACGTGGAGCACTGAAATGTACCCATGAATGCACCGCAAACGGTATGCCTCTAGGGGTGTTTAATTGGAACATATAAATGGCCACTAGATGAAGTACAAGAGCAACGCAGAGCGTTGAAATGCGCCCACAATTGCACCGTATACGGTATCCTTCTAGGGTTGTTTATTGGTACCATAAAGTGGCCAGTAGAGGGCATATATGTAGTATGTTGCACTTTGCAAAATGGAAAGGCATGGTCATTGTCTCCTC
>NMRA01000145.1:153736-256002 GCA_002633005.1 Phoronis australis
AGGTCGTATCAACTGATGGCCTTATGAAAAAATGAATAGTCCTGTATCATTGATGGCCTAATGGAAAAAAGGAAAGGTCCGTCTAGACAGATGGCCTAATCAGAAAATGGACAGGTCCGTATCAACTGCCTACTTAAAAATGGAAAGGTCCGTATCGACTGATGGCATAACGCGAAAATGGAAAGGTACGTATCGACTGATGCCTAATAAGAAAACGGACAGGTCAGTATCAACTGACCTAATGAAAAAATGGGCAGATCTGTATCTACTAATGGCGTAATTGAAAAATAGACAGAAACCTATCGACTAATAGCTTAATGAAAAAATGGACAGGTCCGCATCTACTAATAACATAATGAAAAAATGGACAGGCCCGTATTGACTAATGGCCTAATGAAAAAAGGACAGGGCTGTACCAATTAATGGCCTAATGAAAAATGGACAGGTCTGTAATGACTAATGGCCTGATAAAAAATGGACAGGTCCGTAGCGACTGATGGCTTAATGAAAAAAGGGACAGCAACCTATCGACAAATAGCCAAATGAAAAAATGGACAGGTCCGTATGGACTAATAGCCTAATGAACAAATGGACAGGTTCGTATCGACTGAAGGCTTTAAGAAAAAATGGACAGGTTCGCATCAACTAATGGCCTAATGAGAAAATGGACAGGTTCGTATCAACTAATGGCCTAATGAAAAAACGGACAAGTCAATTTGCAATAATGGCCTAATAAAAATGAACAGGTCCGTATACACTATTGGCCTAATGAAAAAATGGATAGGTCCGTACCAATTCATGGCCTAATGAAAAAATGGACAGTTCTGTATCTACTTATGGCCTAATTAAAAAATGGAAAGGTCCCTATCGACTAATAGCCTAATGAAAAAATGGACAGGTCCGTACAGATTAACGGTCTCATGAATAAATGGACAGGTCCATATCTACTAATGGCCTAATGAAAAAATAGACAGGTCTGTATCGACTGATGGCCTGATGAAAAAATGAACAGGTCAGTATAAACTGATGGCCTAATGAAAAAATGGACAGGCACACTGGGAGTCAAATCCATTCGAAACTCGTCGTCATCTATTGTCAACATCATATAAATACGTTTCCAGAATTTAGTAAATATCCTGCCAACTGTTTGGAAGATACAGTCATGGGCGCGAAAAGAGACAAAACTGCCACTAGGAAGCACCACAGTAGTCGAAATCGTCAGCCGTCCTCTTCATAATAAAAACATGCATGCCAATTTCCACAATCATCTTTAGAGCGGTTTGCTTGATAGAGGGGTGGATGCCAAAAAACAGACTCAAAAACAGCAAAAATTGCCACTAGGTGGCGCAAACTATGTCGAATCCATCCAAAAATGGGAGTATAGCTTGATCTCATTAATAGGTGCCTATAATTCCAACTTTTATGAAAATACCTTGAGGACCTTTGACGATAGAGGTAAATGCAAAAAAATAAATTGCCACTAGGGGGCAGAGCGGTAGTCAGAGCCGTCGGAAAGTCGTCATCATCCAGAGTTATCACTATACAAATACACATGCAAGATCCTGCCAATGGTTTAGGTTATACAGCCATGGGCGCAAAGAGACAAAACTCCCACTAGGAGGCACCACAGTAGTTGAAGTCATCGCAAAATCATGGTCAGCCACCCTCTTCATAGTAAGAACATACATAACAATTTTCACAATCATCCTGAAAGCAGTTTGGTTCATAGAGGGGTGGACGCCAAAAAAAGACTCGAAAACTGCAAGAATGGCCACTAGGTGGCCCAAACTTTGTTGACGGGATGATAGCGTCATCTCACTAATAGATGCCTATATGCCAAATTTTAGGAAAATATGCTTACGACCTTTGAAGTTATAGAGGTAAGCGTAAAAAAATTAAATTGCCACTAGGGGGCACACTGGTAGTCGAATCCGTCTGAAAGTTTACTCATGCCGTCCCAACTATGATAGAAACATATGTGCCAAATTTCATGAATGTACGTCAAAAGGTTTTGGAGATAGAGCAGCAGACGCCAGGCACCGGACGGACGGACGGAGACAACGGCATAATGCGTCCACATATAAATATGTGAGCGCATAAAAAATGGACAGGTCGCTAACGACTAATGACCTAATGAAAAAATGAACAGGTCCATATGGACTAATGGCTTAATGNTAATAAAAAATGGACAGAAACCTATCGACTAATAGCCTAATGAAAAAATGGGCAGGTCCGTATGGACTAATGGCCTAATGAAAAAATGGACAGGTCCGTATCGACTAATGGCCTAATGAAAAAATAGACAGGTTCATATGGACTGATGGCCTAATGTAAAAATGGACAGGTTCGCATCAACTAATAGGCTAATGAGAAAATGGAGAGGTTCGTATCAACTCATGGCCTAATGAAAAATGGACAGGTCCGTATCGAATGAAGACCTAATGAGACAAGAGCAAGTTAGAGTGTTGAAATGCGCCTATGAATGCATCTGTATCACAAAAATGGACACTAGATAGTGCAAAACGTTAAATCCATCTGAAAACAGAATATGAAATCACTTCTTTAGTAGAAAGCTATTTACCGAATTTCAAAAAAATCGGTCAAGCAACTTCAGAGAAACAAAGGAAAACAGAAAAAACATGACATTTCAACTAGGGGGCACAATGTCCGCTCAAAGACATCGCCTATTGTTAGCTTCACATCAATACCTTGAATCTAACTGAAAATGGGGGGATAGCGACATCTCACCAATAGACGATTACATTCCAAATTTTATGAAAATACATTGAGGACTTTTGAAGATACAGATGCAAAAGTAAAAAACTAAAATTGCAACTAGAAGGCACATTGGTGGTTCGATGAGTGCCAAAGGCATCATCATGCGTTGTCAACATCAAATACATAAACTTGCTAAATTTAGTAAAGATCCCGCAAACAGTTCAGGAGATACACCATGGGCACAAACAACACAAAACTGTCACTAGGAGGTGCCACAGTAGTCGAAGTCATTGGTAAATCATCGTCAGCTTCGTAGTAAGAACACACATGCCAATTTTCACAATCATCCTTAGTGCGGTTTGCCTGATAGAGTGGTGGATGCCAAAAAACAGACTAAAAAACATTAAAAATGGCCACAAGGTGGCGCAAACTACGTCAAGTCCATCCGAAAAAGGAGGATAGCTTCATCTCACTAATAGATGCCTATATGCCAAATTTTAGGAAAATACACTTACGACCTTTGAAGTTATAGAGGTAAGCGTAAAAAAATAAAATTGCCACTAGGGGGCACACTGGTAGTCGAATCCGTCTGAAAGTTTACTCATGCCGTCCCAACTATGATAGAAACATATGTGCAAAATTTGATGAATGTACGTCAAAAGGTTTTGGAGATAGAGCAGCAGACGCCAGGCACCGGACGGACGGACGGAGACAACGGCATAATGCGTCCACATATAAATATGTGAGCGCGTAAAAAATGGACAGGTCGCTAACGACTAATGACCTAATGAAAAAATGAACAGGTCCATATGGACTAATGGCTTAATGAAAAAATGGAAAGGTCTGTATAGACTAATGCCCTAATGACAAAATGGACGGATCTGTATGCACTAATGGCCAATGAAAAAATGAACAGGTCGGTATTGACTAATGGCCTAATGAAAATATGGAAATCCGTATCGACTAATAGCCTAATGAAAAAACGGAAAGGTCCATATCGACTGATGGCCTAATGAAAAAATTGACAGGTCCGTATCGATTAATTACCTAATGAAAAAATGGACAGGTCTGTTTCTACTAATGGCCTAATTAAAAAATGAACAGGTCGGTATTGACTAATGGCCTAATGAACAAATGGACAGGTCCGTATGGACTAATGGCCTAATGAAAAAAATGGACAGGTCTGTACCAATTAATGGCCTGATGAAAAAATAGACAGGTCCGCATCTTCTAATAACCCAATGAAAAAATGGACAGGTCCGTATCCACTAATGGCCTAATGAAAAAAATGGACAGGTCTGTACCAATTAATGGCCTAATGAAAAAATGGACAGGTCCGCATCTTCTAATAACCCAATGAAAAAATGGACAGGTCCGTATCGACTAATGGCCTGATAGAAAATGGACAGGTCCGTATCGACTAATAGCCTAATGAAGAAATGGACAGGTCTGTATAGACTAATGGCCTAATGAAAAAATGGACAGGTCCGTATGGACTAGTGGCCTAATGAAAAAACGGCAAGGTCCAAACTGATTAATGGCCTAATGAAAAATGGGCAGGTCCATATCGACTGATGGCCTAATGAAAAAAATGGACAGGGCCGTATTGATTAATGACCTAATAAAAAAAGGGACAGGTCTGTTTCTACTAATGGCCTAATTAAAAACTGGACAGCAACCTATCGACTAATAGCCAAATGAAAAAATGGACAGGTCCGTATGCACTAATGGCCAAATGAAAAAATGAATAGGTCGGTATCAATTAATGGCCAAACGAAAAAAAGGTACACATCCGTACCGATTAATGGTTTCATGAAAAAATGGACAGTTCTGTATCTACTAATGGCCTAATTAAAAAATGGATAGGTCCCTATTGACTAATAGCCTAATCACAAATGGACAGGTCTGTATGGACTAATGGCCTAATGAAATAATGGACACGTCTATACCGATTAATGGCCTGATGAAAAAATGGACAGGCCCGTATCAACTAATGGCCTAATGAAAAAATGGACAGGTCTGTATCAACTAATGGTGTAATGAAAAAACGGACAGGTTCGTATCGACTGATGGCCTGATGAAAAAAATGGACAGGTCAGCATCAACTGATGGCCTAATGATAAAATGGACAGGTTGGTATTGACTAATGGTCTGATGAAAAAATGGACAGGTCCGTATGGACTAATGGCCTAATGAAAAATTGGAACAAGTCCATATCAACTAATGGCCTAATGAAAAAATGGACAGGTCTGTATCGACTGATGGCCTGATGAAAAAATGGACAGGTCAGATTAACTGATGGCCTAGTGAAAAAATGGACAGGTCCGTATCGGCTGACAGCCTAATTAAAAATGGTCAGGTCGGTATCGACTGATGGCCCTATGAAACAAAAACATCACGGATCGTTGAAATGCACCCAAGGATGCACCACAAACTGTTTTCTTCTAGGAATGTTGATTGCGAAAATAAAAATGACTACTAGATGATACAAAATTTGTCGAATCCATTTGAAAACTGGCATCAAAGTTATTTACCAAATTTTATATAAATCCGTCATGGAACTTCTGAGAAACCGAGAAAAACGAAAAAATTAAATTGCCACTGGGAGGCNTATCTATCGGGTTTGGCGAATCCCTCAAGATCACGCAAGTGTAACGCAATATCGTACAACTTCTAAAATCACCAACAGACTAGCAAAATGGCTGCGACTGACAGTGATTGGAGGAATTGGCTGGAATGTTGAATTGTGGGAGAAAATGGCATATGATCACCCAGAAATCCTACTTCCACTATATAACCCATGATTTCTCACTGCAAACGTCTTACGACTGACTGAGGTTAGTGAATGTAGCCCTAGTTATGGGTCAAACAAGTCAACATTACCTGGTTCATAGTCCATGTCGCTGGTGAAGACATTCTTGACGTACATGTTGGCACACAGCCTGACGCTCTTGGTGTAAGAGTACCTCTTATTGAGGTACATGGATAGAATGTACTGCAGATCTAGACGTAGCAGCGTCCAGCGAGTGGTCAACGGTGCTGGACCACCATGGTCTAGACAAATAGAGACAGAAAAGGTGACAAAACGTTTTGAGCATTTAGAGCTGCACAAGTGGCCAAGATGTTACGGAGGTCTAGACGCAACAGTGTCCAGCGAGTGGTGAAAGAAGCTAGAGTGCCATGCTCTACACAGAGACGGAGATGCAAAACAAAGACAAGTAGATAACATTAGTACCATACAGTAGCTGATTCCACAAAAAGCAACCATTAATTATTGCAGAGGCTCCAGACAGATTTTTTATAATTTCATCTTTAGGCATGCAGATGAAAAATCACGCTATAAAATATAATTAAAATTGCCTGCGTCAATATTAATATCCAAAACCACTTTCTTTTAATTTGACAAAAAAATGAGACAAAATTAACAAAGAATCTAAGTGAATTTACCTAGTCCTGAATCAGATCTATGAGAAAGCTGAAACCAGGGGCATGCTATATGTCGAAAAGAAAGCATTTATTCACACGAAAATTCACTTATGAAAGACTAGCATTGCCAAATAAACCCCTAGCTTCATTTCGTCCTCAACCCACACTTTTCAAGCATGTGGACTCACCCTTGCTCCCCTCTCCCAAGGCACCGCACAGTGTGCCCTTGGCAGCGTGGCACACGTAAGGGAACTNGGCACACCGGTAGTCGGATCCGTCCGAAAGTTCGCACATGCCGTCCCATTCATGAATGGAACATATGTGCCAAATTCCACGAACGTATGTCAAAGGGTTTTGGAGATAGAACAGCGGACGCCGGACGGACGCCGCCCGGACGGACGGACGGACGGACAGAGATGACGGCATAATGCGTCCACATATAAATATGTGGGCGCATAAAAATGGTCAGGTCGGTATCGACTGATGGCCCAATGAAACAAAAACATCACGGATCGTTGAAATGCACTTAAAGGATGCACCACAAACTGTTTTCTTCTAGGAATGTTGATTGCGAAAATAAAAATTACTAGATGATACAAAATTTGTCGAATCCATTTGAAAACTGGTATCAAAGTTATTTAGCAAATTTTATATAAATCCGTCATGGAACTTCTGAGAAACCGAGAAAAACGAAAAAATTAAATTGCCACTGGGAGGCTACAGGAACAAAAAATCATAAGTGTCACTAAGAGGTGCCAGATGAAGTCAGAAAATTATCGTCAGACTTCCTCTTCACATTAGGAACGTACAGGCCAATTTCCACAACCATCTTTACAGTGGTTTGGTTGACAGAGGGGCAGACGCCAAATAACAAGACTTGAAAACAGTAAAAATGACCACTAGGTGGCACAAAATACCACGAATAAAATCGAAATCTGGAAGCTTGCGTCAACTCAATAATGGATAACTTTATGCCAAATTTTAAGAAAATCTGTTGAGGACCTTTGAAGATATAGAGTTAAAATTAAAAAACAAAAATTACAACTAGGGAGCACAGCGGTAGTCCAATCCATCCAAAAGTCATCGTCGTTTAATGTCAAGTTCATATAAATACACTTGCCAACTTTAATAAAGATGCTGCAAAGGGTTTAGGAGATTTAACCATGGGCTTAAAAATCTGCCACAGTTGTCGCGGTCGTCGGAAAATCATCGTCAACCCTGCTCTTCATATTAGGAACGTACACGCCGATTTCCACAACCATCTTTAGAGTGGTTTAGTTTATAAAAGGGCAGACGCCAAATAACAAGACTCAAAAACAGCAAAAATGGCCACTAGGTGATGCCAAATGCCTCGAATTCAACCAAAAAACAGATGATAGCATCATCTCACTAATAGATGTATTTCTACCAAATTTTATGAAAATCCTTTGACAACCTTTGAAGATGCAGTGGCAACCTTAAAAAAACTGAAATTGCCACTAGGGGACACACCGGTAGTCCAATCTGTCTGAAAGTCATCGTCTTCTGTAGTCAAAGTCGTCGGAAATTCAACGTCAGCCGCCCAATTCACAGTAAGAACAAATATGCCAACTTTCAAAGTCATCCCTATAGCGGTTTGGCTGATAGGACAGGCGCCAAAAAAACAGACTAGAAAACAGTAGGTGGCGCAAAATACCTCGANGGTTTAGTTTATAAAAGGGCAGACGCCAAATAACAAGACTCGAAAACAGTAAAAATGGCCACTAGGTGACGCCAAATGCAGATGCAGTGGCAACCTTAAAAAACTAAAATTGCCACTAGGGGACACACCGGTAGTCCAATCTGTCTGAAAGTCATCGTCTTCTGTAGTCAAAGTCGTCGGAAATTCAACATCAGCCGCCCAATTCACAGTAAGAACAAATATGCCAACTTTCAAAGTCATTCCTATAGCGGTTTGGCTGATAGGACAGGCGCCAAAAAAACAGACTAGAAAACAGTAGGTGGCGCAAAATACCTCGAATCTGCCTGGAAGGATGGCATCATCTCACTAATAGATGCCTAACTGCCTAATTTTTTTGAAAATCCATGTAGGACCAACAAGCATAAAAAACTAAAATTGCCACTAGGGAGGCACACTGGTAGTCAAAGAGGTTCGAAATTCGTCGTCGTCTGTCATCGGCTTCATAGGAACACATCTTCCAAATCTCATGAAGATCCTGTGGCGGTTTAGGAAATACAGCTGCGGACACCAGATGACGGACAGCCAGACAAAGATGAAAGCAATATGCAACCACACATAACTATGTGGGCACATAAAAACAAAATAAAATAGAAAAGACCTCACTCAAGAAAATCTTTTCATTACTAAATACACTAGCCCATGTCATCACTGTCACATGTCTAGAATTATGTCAAAACAAATTAAGAATCACACACTGTTTTGCTATCACACTATAACACATGTATGCCCTTTTCAGGACAAGAACAAACAACTTTCATTATGGAGTATATATCAATTGTTCAATAAATTAAATAACTTTCCAATTAAAGTTATACTGAGCACTGTTCGAGTAACTTGACTACTACCTTGGGACAACCAGTTTCACGTAATGACGAGTGCTGAATGTTTTGAGTCAATTTTACAATCTTAACAAAAAACAAGTCATCAAAAAGCAAGGTAACACATCTTGTTTTCTATGGTCAACACTGAAGTCAGAACAGAGCTCAACGGTAATATTTATGGCTTAATAAACCCCTTCATTCTTATTTATCTTACTTCAATTTTTTGACTCCCACCCCCAAGTAGCGCTTAAACAAATTGCTACAGAGATCAGGAAATGTTTCTCTAAACAAACTTTTGGTATCTGAATTTTGTTTACAGAATGATCAACCTTTTATCTGTGCCTGGTAAAGATTTTTTCATGAAAATCACACATCAAATACATGGAAAGACGCACTGATAAATAAATGTTCCACAAGCCCTTTTTTGAACCACACAAGATAAAATTTAAAGTTGACTATTCTAAGCCAGATCTTGGATAATTGACTTAAGTGCAAATCTAATGATATACTGATGGACAAGAATCAATACAATGGGACCTGCACTCACTTCTTCCAGACTAGATTTTGTTCTGGGGTGCGCGTACACGTGAACATCATCCTGATCAGTCACTGACATGCTCTCGTTCGAATCAACATTCACGTACGGCAGTTCACCAGTAACCAGGTGTGCGCGCTTCTTCTGTAAAAAGAACAATGCATTCACGAATCATGGGATGGTGCTACTTCAAACGAGGTTTGGTTTCCAACTTGCTACTAAGCTAGCAAGCATTTACACACCTGTATACTTAAACAGTGGTCAGCTACATTGCACACCTGTATACCTAAACAGTGATCAGCTACATTGCACACCTGTATACCTAAACAGTGATCAGCTACATTGCACACAAGAGTAGTGAGAACAATGCATTTACAGAACACAGGAAGTTGTTATTTTGAACGAGGTTTGATTTCCAAGTTTGGCAGTGTCTGGCAAATTTCAGCCGAAGTCTACCAAGTTTATTTGGAAAACTACTGTATTTTAATCTTTCTTATAACATATTGTTCATCCAATTTCCAATATCGTTTTTCTTGTCAGACCCCTAGAGGAGAGCATTATAATTATAATACTGAATATGAGTTTTAATTAATAAAATAAATACATCTTACCACTACTGTTACTGCTGCAATAGTCTGATATTATGTGCCGCATTTTGAGAACCAGTTTCATACCAGTTATTCACTGAAGAAAACTGGTTGTCAAAATCCACGTACGTTATATCAGGCTATTGCCGCTACTGCTACTCAGCACTCCACAGTGCACACCTTTTTGGCTATAACTCAACATGCAGCAAGCTAGGAATTATGTATTCTCAACAGCAGCAATATCACAAGTATGCGATATTATAACTTTCAATAATTAAAATGTCATGTTCACATCCTACAGTTGTTCTGATGCGACTTCTCGCCGTTCCACATACAGAGAACTTCACCTGCTATCCACGGAATGGTCAATGCAAAAATGTCATAACCTCAATATTCTGAACATGCCATATCTCATACCCTGAATTTCTTGAACACTCTATTTCTTTTTGAATAATTACCCTCATAAAGCAATATTTATTATTATAGTTGTTAGATAACATACCCTTTGCTTGGCTTCCAAACCAGTCACAGTGTTAATAGCTGATACGCCATCCATGCCTGGCCTGGATACATCCACCTGTTTTGGATACATTCTCTTGGGGCTGACAAACCCTGGTTGGCCTAAAATTATATTACATGACTGTGAATAATTAACATTTCTCAGTCATTTCAACCAGGTATTGAGATTAAGTTGATACAACAATAGAAAATATCAGAAACTTGAGTATTGTTTGTAATCTTTTTTGGGATTTCCCACCACAGGATCTTCACAGAAGTAAATGTTATCTCAAAGTGGACTGTGTCTGAATATACACTGTGCAACAATGTTTACAGAGCTTTGTCAATAGCATAGACAAATGTCTTTTTAAGAAAGTCTGAATAATGTGAGGTTGTGCGTACTTACCATATCTCTGTGGCTGTGATCTTTGCCTGGAGTATTGTATAGAATCAAAAGGCAACTTGGCGTTATCTGCAGGAAATCTGAAAACAAGAATTTCAATACATAAACAAGAAATACAATAATTAATTCCTATTTCAATTAATTGCTGAGAAAGAGGTTTTCTCCGAGCTAAATGTTATTCAACCTCAAATGGCACTGTGCCACAAGTAACAAAGTACTTGACAACAGTGGTGTGGTTCTACTATTGACTAAAATACATACTGTATTTTAATTTGATTGGCAATCAAAGTTTGGAGCCATCTCTTGACAATTAACAATATTCTTTATTCATTGACGATGATGAAGCAGCAATTTTAGCATTCGAGCATGCATGAACGCACGCTTGCATGCATGCACACACGCGCACAAGCATGTGCGCGCACACACACACACACACACACAGGCACACATGCAAGCTCACACTTAGCAGCTGAATAGAATTACAAGTTAACACTTAATGAATAAATGCTTTTTACAGGTGTTTACAAACTATGAGAAACAACACTACAAAGTTTGTCTTCTCACATTTCAAAACCCTAATGAAACAATACAAGTTAGCGGAAACAAATGACAGAACGCGTTTTTGCAGGACGTAAAAAGACCATCAGTAGAGAATATCTTTCAGAATCAACAGTGTCCATCTTACATTTCCATATACCAGTGGTTCTCACTAATGTTGTGTCTATTTTCCACAAAGTTTCCATGAGTCCTCCAGAATAAATTGTTCCATTTACTACAATTTTTTTGTTTTTGTAACTGGTAACACAAGACACAAATAATGTAGATACATCACTTTTTAGTTAGAGTACAACGGTGTATATTGGATGGAAGCCATGTGCATAACAACAAAACAAACTAATGGCAGACGGATTTTCCTGTAAAACAGTGCATTTGCAACAACTTTGCTGGTGGCTGTTACCAAGCATGACGCAATGCATGAACTCGTGATAAAACTGAGTCAGAAAATACAGGTTTCTTTTGATCAACTTTAGTTTAATACGAAAATTATCATGAATTTTTATTATTTCTTCATTTATCATGATGAGTTTTCCATACATGAATGGACTCTATTTTTACAATTTTCCAGGTTTTTACAACATGTATCATCCCTTACAGTACAAAATGAAAGTGGGAACTTATAAGTTTCCACTAACCTTATCAGATCGTAGTGGTCATGCCAGTTAGTGTTCTTGCTCAGTGCAAACGACATGTCGCGGGGCAAGGGTGCCATCCCATGCAGGTCTACACCACTCTTCTTCAAGTCTTCAAATGAATAACCTGTAAGACATAACATAATGCTTATGTTTAGTGAAACAACCACACTATAAAAAAAAATAATTGCAGGCGGTCTGATACACGTTGTATCAGACGTGCGCAGGCCTCGCATGTGGGCCCATTGCACTGATCACCTGGAAATATTTTTATGCTTTATTGATATATGGTTAAAACCGAGCTGAGGAGCTAGAAACCTGGCTCAAGGGTTTAGCAGTGTGACTTGAACCCACGACCTCGAGTAAAGAAAGCGGGCACTTATCAACCAGGCCACACTGCCTCCTCCAACAACCACACTATGGAAGTGTTTGTATTCATAAACCAATCAACTCGGTACATTAAAAAAATTGAAAATTTTCAAACCAGATATTCACCTAATTTCCAAAGACCATAGCAAAAATGGTTAAGGAAAATGCTCAAAGCAGTCAGTTCATCACAAAACTCAGCTGATAGAGCTGAAGCATGGAAATGTTGAACTCATCATAATTCTGAATTCACTTAACGGCGTAAATTCACAAAGCACAGTTATGCGTTGAAAGATTGAGGCAACAAAGAACAACATTTAGTACTTTGATAACAACAAACTAAACATTGCTTTAGATGTACAACTACAGTGTAGCTCACAATGAACCCTGCGCTCAGGCTACAATCCTTGATTCAGAACTCAAACCTCGACTCAAAAGTTGACCTATTGTATGGAACACTTCGAGTAAACTCATAAATTTCCACTCAAATCATGCAGCATGATTCAGGCCTATCAACAACTTCTCACAAAATATAGGAAAAAGTAAGAAAGTTGGTATCATTGAGAGGCATGCTTGGCTGATTAAGTTTCGAGTCTCAGTCTCTGTCCGAGTCAAGTCTTGAGTTCAGAGATTAGATTCTGGGTCTTGGGAAGCTTCAGTATGGCTACTATCTATCGGGTTTGGCGAATCCCTCAAGATCACGCAAGTGTAACGCAATATCGTACAACTTCTAAAATCACCAACAGACTAGCAAAATGGCTGCGACTGACAGTGATTGGAGGAATTGGCTGGAATGTTGAATTGTGGGAGAAAATGGCATATGATCACCCAGAAATCCTACTTCCACTATATAACCCATGATTTCTCACTGCAAACGTCTTACGACTGACTGAGGTTAATGAATGTAGCCCTAGTTATGGGTCAAACAAGTCAACATTACCTGGTTCATAGTCCATGTCGCTGGTGAAGACATTCTTGACGTACATGTTGGCACACAGCCTGACGCTCTTGGTGTAAGAGTACCTCTTATTGAGGTACATGGATAGAATGTACTGCAGATCTAGACGTAGCAGCGTCCAGCGAGTGGTCAACGGTGCTGGACCACCATGGTCTAGACAAATAGAGACAGAAAAGGTGACAAAACGTTTTGAGCATTTAGAGCTGCACAAGTGGCCAAGATGTTACGGAGGTCTAGACGCAACAGTGTCCAGCGAGTGGTGAAAGAAGCCAAAGTGCCATGCTCTACACAGAGACGGAGATGCAAAACAAAAATTAGTAGATAACATTAGTACCGTACAGTAGCTGATTCCACAAAAAGCAACCATTAATAATTGCAGAGGCTCCAGACAGAATTTCTATAATTTCATCTTTAGGCATGCAGATGAAAAATCACGCTATAAAATATATTAATTAAAATTGCCTGTGTCAATATTAATATCCAAAACCACTTTAATTTGAAAAAAATGAGACAAAATTAACAAAGAATCTAAGTGAATTTACCTAGTCCTGAATCAGATCTACGAGAAAGCTGAAACCAGAGGCATGCTATATGTCGAAAAGAAAGCATTTATTCACACGAAAATTCACTTATGAAAGACTAGCATTGCCAAATAAACCCCTAGCTTCATTTCATCCTCAACCCACACTTTTCAAGCATGTGGACTCACCCTTGCTCCCCTCTCCCAAGGCACCGCACAGTGTGCCCTTGGCAGCGTGGCACACGTAAGGGAACTGTAGCCAGGTGGACGTTGATTTGAACTCTTTGAAAAGGTTAGAAAAGGACAGGCGTACTACCAAGCCATCATGGGTAGCGACATCTATGTGGGTCACAAAATACTTGGTCGGTATCGGCCTGAAACACAAGTAAGAATCAAAATTTTTGAAACAGGGTTTAGTTATTTAAAATTACTCTTTCTATTTTGTTTAAAGGGGTTCTTTCCATGTCGTTTTATTAGAGACTAATTACGACATACGAAACGATATTGAAACTTGTTTAATACACCAGCCTTTAAAAAGTGAACAAAATCCAGCACACGAAGTTCAGTTTTTTATTCAGATGGTGTACCGATGAAATGAACACTAGCTGAGTGACACCAAATATCACTTTTAAAAAACTAATATCAAAACACAATGACACATTTTTTCATTGTCGTAAATACTCTCACTGTCTAGAGTCATCTCTTAATTTATTTCATCTGTCTTAGTTAAATTTTTACCATTATTTGTCATTTAGTTATTGTCTTAATTCTCAACCTGTTTTAATTGGATCTTTGTTACGTATATTTCATTGTTGTTTTATTACTTCATTGTATTATATTACTGTTTTTCTTGTTGAGGGCCCTCTTGGAAAGCAGTGCTATCACTGAAGAGGCCACCCTCATTTTAAATATCACAATAATAAATAAATAAATAAATAAAATAAGGACTGTAAGCTATGAAATGTTCTTACAGTAGTGATATCTTTTGATTCAGTTGACTTGGTATATATTCAACATCATTCTGGTGAAAACAGAGGAGAACCTGTTTTCGTATCTAACAACAGTAATACCAAGGCACGTGAGTGACTCCAAGAAAGTTGCCACCGGCTCACTAAAACAAATTCTTTGGATATACAAACTCTAATGCTTAAGTACACAGAACTCGAAATGGCCAATGACAAAAAAAGAGGTGAAAATATTGTTCCACAAATAAATAGGCTTGTGTGATTCAAATATTTTTTGTGTTGTAAAATTCAACTTAATAAATGTTTTTTTATGAATATAGTCAACATAAACATAAAAATAGACAAAAAAGACCAAACTGGAAATCAAATAATAGGGACTCCAAACCAAAAAAGAGGAAATCCTCTTAAAAGAGGAAAATTCCAAGCCCTACTTAACACCATACGCAAACATATAACTTACTTGGGTGAGTTCACAACAAGTAACTCTTTATTTTCTAGGGCACAGAAAAGAAATGCTATTTTCCACAGTTGTTAAACCCTAACACCTACAAATATTGGTTATAACATACAACACTTGCTCTGTATGACTCAACTGTAAACAGTTAGTAAATTGAAAAGACACTAACAAGTATGCAATGATAGTTTCTGGTCGCCCATCAACGAAAGTCACGGACATTTACATTTATGCACGTTACGCATTTTTTCTCACCTGAACAACAGGTAGATGTATCGCCCAGTGAGGTTGAGTGACTGTGACGATGTCCTCGGCAGTTGTATGTAGTTACTAGCAGGTATGGCTCCACACAGCCTGTAGACAGTGCACTTGAGGGTCTTGTCCTAAAACGGGGGTCACGAATTGATTGATTAAATTTTCTTGGGCAATTCCACAGCATTTCTCTTGTATGTAATGTACAACCAATATACAATGGCATCGTTCAACTGGTTGCTTCTATAGCAGATATTCTGATTTACCTTCCTTAGGCTGAAAAAATACAAAATCTCTTTGTCCCTGGGTTTCTGTATTTCAGCAATGGGAATTCTTCCTCATTTCTGTACATTAAAATGCAATAAAATTGACATTTAGTTATTGTTTCTGTCAATGCTACGACATCATCCAAGCACGGTCAAGCACATACTGTGCCCCATAATAAATGCAAATCTATTCAAACCTAGACAAGCTGTAAAATGAAAACATATCAATGAATAACATCAAATTCTTAAGAAACTTATGAAATTTCAGAGCTATGAGATTCTTAGCTAATTAAAGCAGTTTGTTTTTCTCACTTCAATGCAGATTTACAGTACAATAAAGTTTCCTCAATTTAGAACACAATATTGCTGAACAGTGAAATTTCATTTTATGAAAAAAAACACTACAAATAAAAAGGAAGTAATCTTTTATGCTTCATTATTTCCACAATTTGTATCATACAGCCGTTGTAACATGGTGAAACTGAGCGTTTTTAAAAATGCAGTATTACGAAAAAACGAAAAATAATTTTTTTGGCAATTAGTACAATTTTAGGATACTTTACTGTACTTTTCCAAACACGCGTTGCTTACGAGGGGAATAGCTACTTTTTGACAGGTCAGCGTTCGAATTTAGCACAAGCTAAGGGCCAAAATATTGCTTTTTTCCAATTTTGCTTAGGGAAGGCTTTGAAACAAAAAGGAAATATTCTTTCAGATTGTCTTTTGGTTCATAGAACCAAAAGTATGCTTCAACTGTTTACTCTGAATTCGAGACAATACAAATGCAACAGTATAATTCAAGGTGAAACAAGATTATATACCGAAATATGTAAGATTTCAGTTCTAACCCTGAAGGTACACACGAGCCCCTTGACAGGGTACCAATAAGCACACATTGGGTGCTATTGTGACACTTGTGTATCTGCATATACAGTAGCTACAGGTGAAAATACTCCCTGAAGACATACCATAACTGTGGCGACGTCGCCCTCTTTTGATGATTTCTTCCATTTAGCGACATCAAAATGCTTGAAGACGTTCACAAATGGGTGCTGCCACACTACAAAATAACAGGAAAAAATAACAAGGTGTTTTTCGAGAAAACCTTCACAACACGATGATGTTGACGGATCGATTTTTTTCACCTCTGAAAACGATAATTAGCGTAAATCACAATATGATTTCAATAAGAATCGCTATATACTCATTTCGCTTCGGAACCGCTTCTTTCGACATGTGCCACTAGTCAATCTTCAGTCGCTAGGTCCCATATAAACAAACAAGAAATTTGACCTAAATATTGTGGAAGGAAATCAAACAAGTGACATCACAAAATAGCTGTCTCCTGCACTTAACGACTCCATCAAAAAATAAAGCTTTGACATGGACTGAACACATTCACAAGTTTTCTCAAAAACCTCTTCAACAAGCCACTACAAAAGCAACACTTGATAATGACCATGAAGTTTTGAAATTTGTTGACGTGACATTTTCATATGTCCACACCGAGACTTCAGTTCTTTTAAGGCCCACATTTTTGTTTACATCTGTTTAATACAGAATTTCGGCAATTTATGAACACACAAGCATAGTTTACATGGGTTCTCAATCTATTTAATAAAAAATTACACATTATGCATTTACAGCTCTCAGTGCAACATGTTATATTGCTATGCATGTTCTAATTGAAGTTAACATGATCACCTGTCTTGTTTTAATACGTCAGCAAGACAATATTCACAGACGAAACATTCTAGCCAGAATGCATGCGGACTCCTGATTTTTAAAATTTCTTTTCAAATTAGAATTTTTTTAAGTCCCAGCCCAGGTATACCGAGTACATCAATTTAGTGCTTGAGCCAGTTGGATAACTAGTGTACTTAGTAAATATTTTGAGGATAGTTTCCGAACTTGGCTGGTGTGTACTTTTATTACTTTTTGAATTTGGGTGAGAAGCCTAAAAATTTAATAGGGAGGAATATTGTGTCATTGGATTGTCACAAGATCGTTGTTTTGGCAGAGATCAACGTTAACAGTCGACGAGTGATGGAAATTTGCTTTATTTGCTGAGAGTGCCACCTGGGGGAAGATAAGACATAGCCAGTGCTACAGTTTGAATCTCCCACCATCTGAGTCAAGACCGCTCTATATCATCATCTATGTGTGTGACTTGTTATTGTACTTTACCAGCCGCCACATCAACAGTATAGGTAAGATTGATATTATTATCAAACTATATAAATGAGCAATACAGTTCATGAGACGCGCGACTTCCAGGTGTGACGAAAAGTCAAATGAAACATCTTCATAACGTTGCCTACTAGGCAATTGTCTATTGGCATATCAGTTAGGCAGATCAGTTAGGATGCTTGGCTCATATGCTGGAGTAGACAACCCCGGAGACACCATTACCAAGGTTCGAATCTCGGTATTGCCGGGTAGACCTGGCCATTTCGCACAGGGTCTGAGCTCACTCCACAGGGGTAGGTTAATTAGAATACTAGTGCCCAGTTTGTTTACGAACTGGTAAATCGACCCAGGGTACATGATGACACCATCTGTATGCCAGGCCACAGACAGTGCTGTTTTTTAATGGAACAATTTATGGATATGTATATATGGATATCTTTGGCAAATGTCACGAAATGTGGGTCAATTTTGACCAAAAACATACTGTTGTGGTCAACATAAGCTAATTTATAAATAAATTTCTAAATTAAATGAGAAAAATGCAACAGTTGAAACAATCCAAAGCTCAGGCACATTCCACTCACATACAGCCAGGTGACTTATCACTGCCGCAAATCAAACGTGAAGCTGAAGCGCAAACAAGCCGCTGCATATTTGTAATGTGGACATCCACACTAACTTACCCCAACTTACGGACACAGGACTTAAAGGAGCATGCCACCCAAAAAACAACCTAATTTGTATCAATTTAGATCGAGTAGTTTGACACCTGACGGCAGACGGAGGTGTTGAAATTATGACGTCATCGGTTTCACACGCAGTCTGTTCAGCAGTTCACAACACGGGTTACTGGTGTCAGCTTATCGCTTGAAGTCATCGTTTAACACCAATAAATCATCAAACTTCGATGTAAAACCCTTAAAAATATACCGAGTTCTTACAAAAACGTGTTGTTTTATTTTGCTCTTACGGATTTATTGGTATTTGGACACACCGTAGCCTACAAAGTTTGGCAGGCCAATAAGGTTCGTGGTAGCAGGAGTTTGGGGTATGGTCGGAGATAATTTCGAAGTATTTTCCGTGAGATACAGACAGGAGAACCTAGATCTGTGTTGTTTAGACTTGTGATTTTTTTAGTTCTACACACGAAAAATGCTTGTTATCCCGGCCAGTGGCTCGGAAACCGATCAGGCCTGTCGCGGCCGGCCGGATTGACTCGTTATCCCGGCCAGTGGCTTGGAGACTGATCAGACATCACAAACATAAACTAGCCAAAGTTCAGTGGAAACTAAACTTCCAGTCAAGAAAATACTATACTACTGAGCCAAAGTAATGTGCACGTGCCGGATTATGTTGGTGAATTAGCCACGAAACTGCAAATCTACTTAGTCGTCGGGGGCCGCGAATACACTCGGGTTCCGCTTTGGCCACAGCATCCTCAGAGCAGAGGTTGTACATTGACAATCATTATTTGAGTAATGTAAATGTAAATAAAGATTCCCCTAACACCTGGCCGTGGGATGGAAATCGAGTAGTTTCACAACAGTTTCTGCCAGCAAACACTAAATTAGCATGAGCTCGCACGGACTCGGTGTCCCGTCAATTAGTTTTGTTGCACCTAAAGCCGGTAACGCACTGATTTATTCATTGCTGGCTTCTCAAATCACTTGCACTCACGAACACTCCAAAGGCATTACAAATTGCATCTAATGAGACAGACTTTGTTTCAGTTTAATATAAGTATTGGTTAGGGTGAGAATAATTCATTTTGAAACAGAACGCTCAGTAATAAATGCCAACATGGCAACTCGCAATACCGACTTAGGATCGACAAGCTAGAGCTCATCAGTCCCGACTTCGCAGGTGGATCGTTAAGTTTTACAGGCTATCAATTCGAACAGGAATACAGTGATGAAGAAATACTAGAGAGGCGCCATGAACAAGCTCAGACAACGGAACGTAAGTAAGCCGGCATTCGTCAGGCACTGTCGACGTCTGCAGGCCACAGACACGGAGATGTTTCATGGCCTCATACTTGTTACAGCGTACATTTCATTCTTCACTACCATGACCCACTTCCTAAGCATTTCGGACTCTCGAGGAAGTAAAAAAAAATGATATACCCACTTTCCTCGCAGCTGCTTAGTTCGGACAAGCGGAAACGATGCACCGCAACATATCGGCATTCGCTAGATGCATATGAACCACTGACGTTGCTAGCGTCGTTTCTCACCTTCCTCACAGGTTAACGGGACACCTCTTGGCAAGGTAAGGTCGACCGTATGCGAAGCGATGTGGACATAGACCGATTAAGACAGCAAAAAAGACTAATTAAATCGGGTGGCATTCTCATATAATTCAGACACTGAGCGGTTCGGAATGGCTGAGGATTTTTCTACAGAGCTTCTTAAACAGAGCTATTCCCAGTCAGCCAAAAAGCAATTGCCAATAGGTCAGTTATTTAAAGGGGAATTCAACCATATAGACAGTTGATACATTACAAAAATGTAGGTCCCTGAACATGGTTATCTTTGCTGGTGTTTTGACTTTGTAGAATTGTCAACAAATCTGGATTGAAGAAAAAGAAAAAAGATTTGGCCTAACATTAGTTGAAATGCTAGATATTTAAGTTCACTTACACGAAGACATTTTTGATTACAAAATATAGGGAGGCCTTGGTCTCTGCAAATAACACAAGCAATAACTAAAACCACGACGAATAATCATGCCGAACACCGACAGAGCAGAAAGACGTTCAAGTTTACCGCCATGACAGTTTTCTCTACGGAAATTGACGGACATTCACGAATGATGATCTCACTTCCGCCCTGGAATATTGGGTAAAGGGCTTTTGACAGTCGCATGGAAGATTGAAAAGGGCAAGGAAGTTAAAAAAAACACGGTATGGAGTATTTTCAGGTACATTGGCATCTTTTGATGACAGAAGAAAATTTTTCTCGCGGTTCAAGAGTATATCTTTCGTGAATGAGCTTCCACCTTGTTGCTCGGTGAGTTGTATTTTTGAAAAATACGGAAGTTGTTCGTGGAACTCAGAAGCTGATTACCACGAACTTGTGACACCGTTTAGACGTCAGAGTTGAGTCAACAAAATAGGAACTGTTAAAATGTGATTCGTTGTGCGGGGGTAAGGAACTAAATCCGCTTGTATCATGTGACTTTGACGTACGTTAATTAACTTTGTGAGGTTAATAAAACTGGATAACACAGCTCTTCATTATCAATTTTGATTTTTTTTAATATAGTTTATGTGTTGTCTGGGATAAAAAATTGCCCTCAGACTGTTTTTCTCCATTGTACTTTCAGAGGGTTGTCAAAGTGAATACCTGCTTTCAGCTCAGCAACTGCCAGACAACAAAGGCTTGAGTATTAGTTTGTCTGTGGTAAGTAATTGATTTTGAACTGTCTGGTTTAATAGCAATAAATATTGGGGACACTTAGTTGACTTCACAGGGTCAACTGGCTAAGACATCTTGTTGGTTTTCGATGGCAAATTTAGCTTACAAATCCAATCAAGGTAGACTTCAGTAACACTAGGACCTCGTTAAAATGCAAGACTATGCGAGATTACTTGAGATATTGTCGTGTATTTTAAATTAGAACACGTGATTTTGTCTAGATTTTAGAGAGGTCCTGTCGTTACTGAACTGTACCCAGATCCCTAGCTGGTTAAAGTTAGCTTATCTAAACTAGACATGTGGTTAGGCGTATTACTAGTACAAAGAAGTCCTTGGCGATTTACGTAACTACTTCTAAAGTCTGATTTAATGTGCTTGGCTGCGCTTGACTATCTAACAAAGCTGCCTGTTTTATTTTAGGTATTTCGAAGTTCACCAGTGATCTACTAGTCGTGGAAGACCATAATAATGGCAGGAGGAGCAAAAGCAATGAAGGCCCTACAGATTTGGTGCCGGCAGAAGACTGACGGTTACCGGGATGTTGAAATAAAGGACATGACAAAATCTTGGCGAGATGGCATGGCATTCTGTGCTCTCGTACACAAGTATCGACCTGACTTGATGTAAGTGAATTTTGTATAGTGGTAACTTTGTCTTATTGATTATCACTTGCTTGCTGATTATACAAATAATTGTAAAATTTGATGCATCCCAGCCACTTTCTACCCTATGAACTAAGTACTAGTCGTTGTGTTTGTGTCTAACACAGGTACACTGCACTTTGCATAAACATGATCTATGTACCACATCACTGTCAATATTTTAATAAAAAATTATAGATGTCTCGGGTTGTTTGCAATTCAGACATGAAATTTCAGAAATTTATCATCGTTAGGTAGTACACAATCTCTGCAGCTGGTTCTTCAGAGTTCAGACCACAGGAAAACCTCGTGTTGTTTACAACCTGAAGATATTAAACATTTTCACATTTAATGAAATATAGTCAATTTAATCATATTTAAAGTGTAGATGTTGTACTGCAGAATCGCCATATTTTACGAAAATGTGGATAAACGAATTTCATTTACGTGTTATGACCACCATCATGAAAATGCCATACCATATGTTCATTTAAAAAAATTGAAAATGGCTCTTGTTTCACCCAGTTCACTTATTTATTTTTGCAAATGCTATTTTGCCGTACTTAGACCATAGTCACTCACTCATGAACCCGTTCTTCTCTCCTGGCTGCCAGGCTACTGTTTTCTATCCTGTTGTAACGTTGACCTATATGTCCATGACATGTTGGTTGATGGTTTAAAATAGGGTATCGACATCTGGCTTTATGAGCACTTGTGCATTTTGGTTAGCCTCAACTGTCTGTAAGCTTTTATCATGGACACTTGTCATGATTCATGATTTAAATCAGGTATGGCAAGCAGTCTATGACAAAACCAAATGTCATAAATTTAACTGGTATCTTGTAAATCAGTCTCTTATTTACCATATCATGTGGGCCATATTTTTGTTTTGCATTTTTTGTTTCTGTATAGGTTGTGGTAATTTTGGGGATTGGCTGTTTAGGAATGTGTGATTGTGTAATTTGAGGAAGGAGATGTTTTGACATTAATTATGTATTTGATCTGAAATTGTATGCTAATTATATACACCTGCAGAGATGTGTACGAGTGTAAAGTGAGTAAGTTCCTGTGGTCCATTCCCAATACTTGGCGATATTCTGTTTGTACTTCCATGATCTCGCCTAACGCACTTGAGTGTTGCGTTAGTGAGGGCATACTGGGTTTAACATCTAGAAGCAAGCTTTCTGATCCCCAAAATCTTGCAACTTCAAAGGAAGAATAAATAAACAAGTTGTCACAGTTTTATTTAATAAAATAATGTTAATGACACTGGCAGTATGACTGAAAGTCTTTTGCATTGTCTCTTTTGGTCTCGTTTTAAAATTGAAGCTAAGTTTAACTAAATTTTAGATGACACATTTTGGTTTTGAGATTTCAACCAGGTGTTTGGCTGAATGAAGAATTTTAGTTGAAGAATAAGATCAAAATCATATCCATCTATGCCAAAATGTTAATGTACTATTCACCAGGTTTTAAAAACTAGTATTTCTCAAATCTTGTCAAAGTTAAAGGAGAATGCCACCTGATTTAATTAGCTTTTTTACCGTCTTAATCGGTCTATATCCACATCACCTGTTATATGGTTGACCTCACCTTGCCGAGAGGTGTTGCGTTAACCTGTGAGGAAGGTGAGAAACGAGGCAGCGACGTTAGTGGTTCGTCTGCAGAGTGAATGCCGCTATATTGCTATGCATCGTGACTCCTCGCTTTTCCGAAATATGAAGCTGCGAAGAAAGCGGGTATATCATTTTTTCGACTTCCTCGAGAGCCCGAAATGCTTAGGAAGTAGCTCCCGGTAGTGAAGAATGAAAGGTAGGCTGTTAATAGCAAGTATGAGGCCGTGAGACATCTCCGTGTCTGTGGCCGGCATTTTGTTGACAGTGATTTCTCTGACGAATTCCGGCTTACCAAAGAACTATCCATACGTTCTGTTGCCTGTGCATGTTCATGTTGCTCTCTAGTATTCCTTGATCAGTGTATTCCGCCAGGTTCGAACTCATAACCTGTGAAACCTAACAATCCAACCCGTGAATTCTTCGTCGCCTGAGCTCTTGACTAAGTCGGGATTGGCGTGGGGGGAGTTGACATGTAGATGTTTATTATTCTGCGTTCTGTTTCAAAACGAATTATTCTCATCCTAACCAATGCTTATATGAAACTGAAACAAAGTCCGTCTCATTAGATACAATTTGTAATGCCTTGGAGTGTTCGTGAGTGCAAATGTTTTAGAAGCCAGCAATGAATAAACCACTGCGTTACCGGCTTTTGATGCCGGCAACAAAGGTAATTGCCCAAGCACCGAGGCCGTGTGAGCGCATGCTAATTCAGTGTTTGCTGACAGAAAGCTGTTGTGAAACGATTACTCGATTTTATATGCTATGGTCACATGTTAGGCGAATCTTTATTTAGAGATACAAATACATTATTCAAATCATTGTTACTGTACGACCTTTGCCCTGACGGTCTGTGGAAGGGGAATCTGACATTGCGGGCCCCGACAAGTAAATAGATTTTCAGTTTCGTGGCTGATTCACATAAATAATTACGTGCACATTATTTCTTTGGCTCACTATTATAGTCTTTTCGTGACTGGAGGTTTAGTTTCCAACTCAAGCTGGTTTATGTTCATGCCAGTCCCAGCGGCCGCGACGGGCCTGATCGGATTCTGAGCCACTGGGCGGGATAACATGTCAGTCCGGCCGCGAAGGGCCTGATCGGCTTCCGAGCCACTGACCGGGATAACAAGATTTTTGTGTGTTTAGAACTCAAAAAGTCACAAGTATAACAACACAGATATAGGTTCTCCTGTCTGTATTTCACGGAAGAATACTTCAAATTTATCCCCGAACAGACCCCAAACTCCTCAATGCTACAGACCTTGGTAAATTGGCCTGCCGAACTTTGTAGGCTACGGTGTGTCCAAATACCAGTAAATCCGTAACAGCGAAATAAAACAACACATTTTTATAAGAACTCTGTGTATTTTTAAGGGTTTTTCATCGAAGTTTGATGATTTATTGGTGTTAAAGGATGAATTCAAGCCATAAGCTGACTCCAATAACCTGTGTTGTGAACTGCTGAACAGACTGGTGTGAAACCAATTACTTCATTGAATAATTTCAACACCTCCGTCTGTCGTCAGGTTCAGATAACGCAACCGAAAGTGCCTTGTCAAGTAGAACTACTCAATTTTTTAAATTGATACAAAATAGGTTGTTTTTTGGGTGGCATTCTCCTTTAAAGTTGAGAGGTGTCCCTCTTTTGGATATCTTTAGGTCTGGCTAATTACGTAATACTGCTGGCTGATCCATCAGTGTCCTACTGAGTTGTTATTTACAAATAAGCGGTCTTGTACACTTTCAATGAAATAAAAGTCATATCATCTGATCCCAGATTGTGAAATGAAAGACAATCACAAGAAAGGCAAGTGTAATCATTGCTTTGCTTAGGATGCATAGCATTATCTCGCAAAGATTTGCATGATTGTGCATTTTCGCAAATTTCTTGGGTCTACTGAAACCAGCAATGTTTTTTTCTTTCACAATACAAGATCATACCTGAGAATGCGTTAAAATGTTAATTGAATCTTAAAACTGTTAGTGTATAGTCAAAATCTTTTTACAGTGACTACGACTCATTGTCAAAAGAGAACATCTTTGAAAACAATAAGTTGGTAAGTACAAAAAATGTTTCTCCTTTACGCAAGTCACTTTCTCACATTGGCAGCATTGTGAGAGAGTCATTTCCACCCCATTCATGTTTGTGGTGATCTGTGTTGCTTTGATAACGGGAATAGTTTTATGCAAAGACAAACAGATCTTGAAACATACTGATGTGCCCTTCCCTACTATTATCAATATGAATACCCTTATTAGTCAGGTGTCTGGTATATTCTTGAAAATTAATATATGCGCCCACATACTTTGTAGTAAGTTGTCTGAATTTTATGATAAAAAATGAACACTACTCATTAGTGGTATTTTGGTTTTTACTGTTTGTATAACTGATTCAGAAAGTTGGCACATTTTCAAATTACAAAATGATATCTGTTTGAATAGTTGGCTCTCTCTTGGTTGGCAAGACTTTCATCTGACTGGGAGGCTAAATTACTGTTTTTGTTGTCATGACCAGGGTCTTTTGATCTGATATTCATCTTCACTGAGCGTAAGTTGAGAGTTAAGATTTTCTAATCTGTAACTAAAACAGCCCGTTTCACTCAGTGGCGTCAAAAGTTTTTGTGAAAGAAAGAGTTTGCATCTGAGGGATTTCAGGTAAAGCTCGAGTGTTTGTGCAGGTATCAATATGTCATGTGCTTTGTGACAGCTGATACAAGATAATAGATTACCTTACATGCCGGCTAATTGGCTACTAGCTAATGATGGGGGTTGTTAGATTGTACCATATGACATTGCTATCAGGTTGTGTAAGGTATCCGTTGGGGGTTAAATCCCAGGGAACTTAAATTTGAAATTCAAAGTCAAAGGGTGGGCATTAAGCCGATCATGGGTTTTTCAAAATTAAATTTGTGAGATGGCGAGGTGAGTGTTTATCCGAATAATTGATTTGTCTTCACTGTTTTTACACACACGTAGCATGATGTTGAAATGTGAATGAGTCGAAGCAATCTGTTTGCTTCATCTTCAATAAGACAGTAAAGTGTGTATTTTATTGCACGAATATAGCAAGGTGTCTCTGATGCGGACTGTTTGTTGGTTTGAGGTAAGGGAGTTGCACACATTTTGGGAGCTAAAATTCTTGTGACACGGGAGTTCACATTAACACACTTGCACATTTAAGGAAGTCTCGTTAGTTTAAATTGGGGTTGAGGTTCAACTGAGCATGGGCGTTTAAAAAGGAAAATACAGAAATTTCTTGGATTGTCATATTTAGCCAAACATAGTTCCAACATAATTCGAATGTGTACAGCAACAAACAGTGTTTTTATTGTCTACAATCAGGCGATATTTTGTTTGGATCTTGCATGTGAAGAAGCTGATATCAATGTCAATAGACTGGGTGTTAACTTAAATCGGTTGTTTGGGGAAATGGCCAAACCTGACTTCCAAAAAATTTAGTGTTAAAAACCCACAATCTAGGTGTCAACTGTACCAGTACATCACTTTGCACCATATGGTTGGATTATAAATTATAGGCAATGTCTTTCTGATGAAGCCTTTATTCCCCTTCCCAATAAATTGCCAATTTTGAGTGTATATATTAAACAGTGTTGTTGGCAACTGTTGCTGAATTATTTTTTGCTGTCACCTCAGATCAGACTTCATAGTAATCGGGTCACCTCATGCTGAGTTCTTTTTATATAAATGTCCCTTGGTGTGGTCTCAAGCTGAGCCAGAGAAATGATCTGATGTTTAAATCCTGGGAATTTATTTTTATGTAGGAGGGATTTTTAGGTTTCTTTCAAAAGTGAATCTGATCCGGGGATTTCCTTAGACCTTTAGATACATGAATCTTTATCAGATGTGCAAAAGTGTTTCTCACCAACCCCAGTTCAATCCATTTTACAAGCTGTTTATGAGCTCTTGTATCCCTTATTTGTTACCTGATAGTTTTGGTTAAGTTTCTGTTCATTTGGATCTTGTTACCGCGGATATTCTCATGATGCTCCAATCTGTGATGTTCCCCTAGTTTCAATTTGAAGCTACAGACATTTCTATTAAGTAATTAGAAAAACAACAGGCGTTTGTCATTTTGTTACTTAAATTACTGGAATATGTTTTTTATTATTTTGAATATATTAAGTGCGGCTATGATATCATACTAAACTTTATCGTGGTCCAGTATTAACTTTGTGCTATATGTCACGTATGAAATAATAAGAAAATAAAATTTCATCAGTCGGCCATATTGTATCCTAAATTGGTTAGTATATCCCAGAGATGCTAACCAGATTGAAATGAAGCCTGATGTGCTCTGTTCTCCAAAATCGTTTTAGTATGGTCCTCCTGATACCTGAGCTTCCCCTGTAGCCCCTTACCTAATATCATTTGTTAACATTATATTGTGTTCATTTACCATATGTTGAGACAGACTGTGAACTATAACCTAAAGCTAGCGTCACATGAGGTCAGATGAGATGACACAAGTGTAAGTTACAAAAAGCTGCCATGTATTACTAGCTCAACACATGATCTTGTTGTCTTTCACTGACAAGTGAACATTCCCCAACTATTCTGTTTTGGGAACTAACTCTATCAAGAATTGATCCGTGACCCCCTCTGGCTATGCTGTAGAGTTTATCAATAGTTGCCTGCTGGGTAACCTGACAGGTGACTCATAAACTCACAATCCAACCTCAGAATAGCCTATTATTTACCTTTAGAAGTGGGCGTGTCCTTGGAGAAAAAATTTATTGTGGCTTGAATGAGCAGCATGTATAAAATTGGTGGATATCGGCATTGACAGCCCACTGTAATTAGAATTCTTTGTAGCCGAAATTGTTTAATGAGAAGTGTTAAAGCTATAAATTTTGATCAAGTCCTGTCTAATCAGTGGTTTGATGTTTTTTAATTTATAGTTATTACTTCAATAAGGATAATAACTGTATGTGGAAAAGCTGCTATTCACGAGTTGTACATTTTTGCTTTCAACTACACAACCAAATTTCAGGGATTATTTTAAGAAATTGCAGCCATGCTACAATCAGCCTAAGTGGCTGTTTCACAATAAGTCTCTTGTCTTTTGTCTTTTACTTACAAATCTGTCCACACACAGCCTAGTCCACTTTTAAGGCATGTTGCACGAATGCTGAAAGTCAAAAATCTGTGTGCAAATCAAAGCCAAAATTCAGATATCCATAGCCTGCCCTGGAGCAGATTATTTAATATAAAAGACAAAAGAATCAATCTTTGGCTGTTAGACTCTTGAGAAAAAGGCCCTAGGTCATACAGCCTCAAATCTATGGGCCAATTAAGTTTTGTTTGCATCAAGTATCCATGCTATTAATTGCAAACACAAGATGAAATAAGTCATGATGGTCTTAAAGAAATTTATATCCTGCTTTCTAATTATTCATTTTTTGCGAGTCTAGTGATGGTAAACAATTAAGATGTGGTGAAAATAAATAGGACTTATCTCCCCCATCCACGATTGACTCAGCTGATTTTGGGTCACAACGTAGCATGTCGGACAGTGTGAGTGAGAATACTTTGGATGAATCGGTGACGTGGTTTTGACAAAAACAGTTGGCCTGACAATGAGGTAAAGGACAGCACGTGTCTGAAGTCCATGCACCTTTAGTGTGCAGCGCTCTTCAAGATTATTCCTGAAATATACAGCACACCCTTCTTTTACACATTCTAAGTTATTCTTCCTTTTCTAAGAGGAGTGTTGGATTTGGGATGTGGATATTGCAATTGATAGTGTGCTAGAGTTGATGATGAAATGCGCTGTCCTCAGATTACAAAATGATTATTTCAGTTGAGCATTCAGTCTATGAATCCCTGTCATTTCCTGTTAAATTTGCATATAGCAGCTACATAGTCAAGCCTCAAACCCCACAGCTGTGTTGTGTTAGGCAGTCATGCATCATAAATTCTATTGAAACTTGTCTGTAGCATTTCCCATGTATAATTTATCCCAACTTGGTCAAGAGACACAACTGCACTTTTTGTTAGACAGCTTCAGATAAAACGCTTTCCTATGCTCTATACAAAAAGCACAGTGGTGTTTGCAACCAAGTTTGTGTCAATGAAAGGCTGCTACTTAACTATAATTTACGCATGTATTTAACACCTGTTCATACATATTATTGTCATGGAGTTGATGGTAGATTGATGGAAATTATTAACTTAATGCTGATATAAATGCGTTTATTTGGTTTTATTTTTCGCTGAATTTTGACCTTTGAAGATGGTTTACTGTTGCCATGGTCATTGTGCAACTCAAGATTTCTACTGAATCTGAAAATACAAATTGTCAAAGTGAAGGTTGAAAATTGCCAAATGTTTTTAAGAACGAGTCAATTTTGTGGAACAAATGATCCGCTGCAAGTCACTGAACCGTTTCCAATAAGTATCGTGACGTGTTGCTAGGTAATAACATTGCATGAAGCGGGCTATGTGAGTCCGCGAGGTGCCTCATAAGTGCAAATGTCACCTATTTGCAGAATTTTTTGTTTTCACATTTACAAGTTGTCAATGAATACAACTGCATTTTGTTTAGCGTAGATAAAACATATCTGTATTGTTAAAATAGCATTGTTGTTTAGTTCCTGCTATACATTAGCATAGTTAGGAGCATGCAAGTGCGCCTCTGTTTAGCTGTCAATATTGAATTCTTAACTGAAACGCTGTGGGGTTAAAAAACATTACCAACCTCATTCGATCTTGAATTTCTGCCGGCTACTCAAGTCACAGGCAATGCGGACTTGTGTAGTTTTAGCGTTGGCCATCACTAATGATATCTGAAGCATTTTCTTGAGTTGCTGATGACATTGTGAGACCAGTTTTATGAGAGCGAAGGCTCAACTTGATTTTGTTTTTACCATCTAAACAGGGCGAAATACAATGCTTTATTTGGGATAAAGATACATGAGACTAAATATACGTATATGGTAGGGTTTTTGCTCAAATTGGCCTTCTGCAAACAGCATTCCTTGAAGTCAAATGTTTAAAATGCATTGGCATTGTACACTTAGTATTTTGTATTATCTGCCACTAACGTGACATGATTTGGACCCACAAACAAAAATAGAAATGCAGTCACATCACATTTTCAAAACTTTTTGTAGGTTTTGGGCTTTTTTCAATTCAGGTAACCATGGAGCCATGTAGCACTTGAAATTTTTATGAAATTGTGTGTGGAAAAAGTAAAATCCGAGTAGAAATATGACCTCACTTGTATGAGGCATACTCCTACGTGAGTGGCGAACAGAGTTTGTTATGTTTTGTTTAGTTTTTTGGTCGCCACTTTTTAGAAGCCCAAATCCAGAAATAAACTGCACATATGCCATCACCCATATTTTGGAGCAGATGTTTTCGCCTGCATCGAGCACGTTTGCATTATGTGAGCTAGCTTTTGAGTAAAATCATAGGAGCACGTTATAATAGTAGTGTTTGAGAGACTACATAGCATTTCTTCTGTTTGGAAAGCTGTCTGGGACAGTTAGAAGTTCTTCTAAAAACCTAAGAATTTATAGAATGTAGCAAGTCTGGTTTATGTATGCACTAAAGTGGTTGATGAGTTTCACTCTTGGAAATGTCCTCAATGTTTAAAAATGTGTTCAGTAAATTCCTTTCTATGAAAGCAAGTTATCTGCACAGGAATAAACATGGGCAACCTCAGTCTGTGTACAGACAAGTTGTTTACAAAAAAAGCATATTTCTGCTGTCCAAATTGTAAGATTGTGTCAAAAATTGTAATGTCTTTGAGTGGCCTCAGCTGCTATTTGACTGGCAATTCAAGTGACACTTATAGTTACAGCCACTATCCTGTGTTAATATTTTATTACCATACAGAAATTGGCCTGTGGCTATCAAGCTGTAGTTTGCCTCAGACTGTTATCATAACACAATTCATGCCAGACTTGCTTGTAACAGAATATTATGATGGGATGATGTCAGTTTTGATTGGACTGCAAGACCATTTGACACAGGAATTGGAAGTCCTGCATTCCTCTGTCACTTAGTGGTTGTCTAGAACTGTAATTATTGAATGAGCTTCATGGTATTTTGTTGGTACAGTTTGTGGTGGGTCGTTCAATAATTCCTTGATAAAAATCTGGTTTAGGGTTTCTCTTGATTGAGCTATAGCGGAAGTTCGTATGCTGTATCTCATTAACCGATTGTTTTTTACGTTGGTGTTTTTGTCTGAGGTCTTGTTCTGTTGTTGTAGGTTTGTTGTTTTTTAACGTTGTGTAAAATAACCGTCCTAGAAACATCTAATAAAGTGCTCCATCTTGCATAACGTAATGATTTGAAGTTCTCTGTACCAGTTGGGAAATCTACCTTAAAGTTTGTTCAGTCCATTTTGATTTTTTCAATATTCTTTGCTGTGTTAGTGCCCATTAAGTATTTCAGGAGAAAATGTTATACAGCTGTTTGTAAATTGAAGGAGACACTTGACATGCTCTGCAAATGTGGTGGTTGTAAATGTTCCAGTGTGTGGTGTGTAAACTATATGTATTCATCTGGTTTTAATGCCCATTGGTCTTTTTCACGAAAGTGACTTAGGAAATTTGGTCTTGCACTTCCAATTCACAATTGTTGAAAAAGGTTTAGAATTATCTTAGTAACTGGCACTCTGTATATCATCTCAGACTTTGCAGAAGTAGCTTTACGCAGCATAAAACTAAATTTCTGTTGTAAAAATTAGCTCCAAGCCACTTTTCATGAAACAAACTCCAGGGTAAAAGTTTTTGCTTGAAGCTGGGATGGTCGTAAGTCGTGAGTGAATACACACTGTTTTTTTATAAATGAAGCATTGTGCAAGTGACATTTAGTTGACTGTAGTTTATATTCGCCTTTAGCGACTATCTCTGTGCCAGAAAATCGGGAAGTACAATGGTTTTAGCTGCGACAGTTTGTATTTTGGACCCAATTGATGCAACATGACTAAGCAGAAAGAAGGTGGCCTGAATAATTTTGTCGTTCTTTAACAGGCGTTTGAGGTAGCAGAACGTGAACTGGGTATTCCAGCACTGCTCGATGCTGAAGACATGGTGGCGCTGCAGGTGCCTGATCGACTCAGCATTATCACCTACGTGGCTCAGATGTACAATTACTTCAAGGATCACACGCCACGTGAGTCTAGTCGCATTGTATTGCACTCAGTTTTACTGAGCGAAATGACTACAGAAAGGCGCACAACAAAATGTTTGCAATTTGCGTGGAAAATAAATTTAATTGAAAATGCTAGGCATCAATTAGGCCTTAATAAATTGGAAAACATCACCACCACGATTTTACTTTGAAAAAGGTGCTAGCAACTTGATTGGCTGCTGGAAAATTTTTGACAAATTGGCTGCGAAAAGTTTTTGGTAAAACGGCCACTGAAAGTTCCTTGCAAATGACTACACACTGTTTGTTACAAGCTGTATGCAAAATGTAAGTTTTTGGTCTATACCATGATGCCTACAGCTATTTTGCTGATAAAAGTTTTGATTTTGGCGGATTTTCATCTTCAAAATTTCACCGTACTTCCAGAGGCTCACCATGACAATGTGGTGATCAGTTTATAAATTTTTGGATGTTTGAAACATGATTTTTTAAATAAAATTGTGGTGTTTGCCATTAGCTTAGTACGTAGTAAATTTTTTTGCCAATTTGATTTTTTACGTTGTGAATAGCCCATGTGCAGTGAAGTTAGTGCTCAGCAGATGAGAGCGTGTGCGAAAGTACGTCTGTTACATCTAATGAAGTAAGATCCAACTGGTAAATCTTTAGTTCCAAGACACTTCATCAGTGTACCCTTAACTAACCGTCTGTTATTATTGTCCAATAAACCATGCAACATAAACCACCCTGGATAGTTCCCTTCGTGAATCAATAATTCATATTATTTATACAAGCTTTGTCTCTCTGGGTAAATGTTGTAATTGTTCTGCTTTTTGGTTTACCCGATGACTTGATCATAATATTGATCCAAGTCTGCTGCATGTGTTAAGGGGATGCCAGGATATTATTTGTTGCAGTCTAAAGTCTGCATTTCCTGTTCTATCTAGTGTAAACGAAACTGCTGATCAATGGAACAAAAGATGGCGGTACACTCGTGTTTTCGAATCGCATTGGAATTGGTGTAATTCCTGGTTGAACGTGTTTTTGTAACAGTTTGCACAGTTTTATTGCGACGGGGACATAAAGTCCTTTAAGCACACCCTCTACAAACTTGTAGGGTCTTACCATTGGTTTTCAGTTTTTGTGACCAGAAAAACTATCTGCTCTTCAATTTAGCTGAGATGCCGGACATGTAGTATTAGTCAGTCAAATTTCTCAATGAAAATAAATGTTTAGAAAAACTTGCCTTCATCATTATGATCTGTACTGAACAGCTGTTGTGAGACGAAACTATGGTGAAATTTTGAGATTTTTAACAACTGTAATCTGTCTTTGAAAAAAATGAAAAAATGCTATTATGGCAAATATTTTTATGCGAATTTGAAGAGATTACCGTTCTAGTTTTTACTGCATTTCTTCATTTCCTGCAGATTCTGTTTAAAGGGCTGACGTTTGTAGTCTAGTAGGGACCTTGTGCGCATGATTTTCTCAACCAGATTTAAACCTTGCTTGCATACTAAAAAGTGTTTGTGATTATCTAAACAAGTGTCAGGAGTTCACATAAATTTTTTAAACTAATTTTAGGAAAGCAAATTTTAAACGATTTGCCAAATATTTCAGTCTTTTGAGATTGAAAATGGTGAAAGGTATGTGCTTGATTGAAAATTTCTTGGTGTCCGGTAACATCGTATCTGGGACAAAAGGAAACATTTGGCATAGAACTCTTTAGCCTTGTGCGAGCATAAAAGTAATCCGATTTTAAAGTCTGGTGGTCAAGACGGGCAAATTTAATGAAGGCGAGGTGCAATTTCTTTCATTCACGGACATTTAGCAATGGACTTTTTTACATGAATCATTTGAACATGCCACAGGACTGCAATGGTGTTTTGACAATATGGTAATACTACGGCAGAGAACTTTGCACCATTGTATGGTTTGCTCGCAAAATTCTTTTTGGCATCTAGCATCATAACGAATTCCAGTATGTTACCGCTATGTCGGAAAGTAAATATATTGTAGTAGACACATTTTACCTTATGTTCATTAGAGAATTTATGAAATTTAATATAAACGGTTTACCATGCTATGGTTCCTCCCTTTGATGATGGTGGCAGATCTAGGATATCATCTACAGTTTTTGAAGGAAAAATGTTTGTAGGGATTTTTTGGTCATGTTCGTAGGTTTCAATCCTAATCCCGCGTATGGATGTGCTGCAGTATGTACAACGTGCTTTATAGTGAAAAGCATAAAATTCATTCAGGGACGGTTAATTTGTTTTCACCAGACAAAGTTTACAAAACATTCGCTTTTCCCCTACCATGGTCCCCTCCTTTCACAAGGAATAGAAATGATAATTGTTATAGAACGTTGATCGTGTCATGCGTTAACCTGCGAGTGTGTTTCGAAGCTATGTGTTGGTGTTCGTCCTTATAGGGGCATTAATAAAAACCATTATTTTTCAATTGTAAAACAAAATACTGTTGCAACAAAAATTAGGGTGCCGTGATAATAAGGTGTTGATACTTACTTGTTCACCTCAGAGGTGTGAGGTTCACCTCAGAGGCGTGAGGGTGCGTGTGGAAGTTGAGCCTTTGTTAAATGTAGCTCGTTGTACGTTTAGTTTCTTGAATAGCCATTACTAATTCATAGTGGCATTTTTCCTGGAAGCGCTTTGCAAATTTGATGCAAGAACTGGCCTAACTTTGGTGTGGGTAGTTGGAGAAATGATGTGCTAAAATTCATTTTGAAGTGTTCTTCTCACAACATTATATTTACAATCTGGATTTCTTTTGAAAGAAAGGTCAGTGACATGTCTTTAATAGTTTGGCCTTAGTTAAAGCAGTTTATAGTTTGGGGAAGAGCAAAATCTGCTAGTTTTTGTCAAAGAGTGTACTACTGTTCAAGAATGGGTTTCACGGTAAAGTTTCTAGCCTCAAATTTGAACAAAACTATGGCCAAATTTTTCAATTTTTTATTTTTCAAACGCTCTGTATTGCAAAAAATGTTCATTATTTGTTGACAGCCATAGTTTTCAAGTAATCAAATTAAATTATCTTCTTGTTTACTTTTTTGAAATTTCTGATAAAATACAATTCTGTTGTTATTCAGTGTTGTGCTGCAATTCGAAGAGACTTTGCCGTACTTTATGTCAATACCTCTCTTACGCAACTTGTTATTCTTGTGATCCGAAGACAACACTTAGCCATCTCAGGTTCAAGGTTGAATTGACAATTAGCCTGAACACGTTCAATGGCTTGTCACTAACTTGTTATTATTAATAATTGATTGTGTGCAAGTTACAATCTTTAGAATCAACCTTTACAGAATAGTTCGTGACATTTAACAACAATTATCTTTGTTTTCACTGTACACACTTACAGAGGGCGGGCCGGGAGTGAAAAAATTCAAAGGATCTCAGCCGTCCAAGAAACGACACACCGATTCACCAGCAAACAATGCGCCAGAGTCCAAGAAACCTTCCTCTGCAACTACCCCTGAAGTACCCAAGGTAGGTTTTAGCTATTTTTGAAGTTGAACGTCTATTTGGTCACAAGGACAAGGCTAGTACACCTTCCTAGCCTGGCGCATGCGCATTCTAAGCGCTACCATTACCTTCTCTAGTCTTGTTGGCATGCTGTAACTGTCACACAAACACAGCATGTCCTGGAATGTATTCCGGAGAGCAAAGTTCTCGTCAAAAAAAGCATGAGTCGTGCTTTTGAAAACCCAGTGTTTAATGAGTAAGCTGTAGTAGACCTTGCTAGAATAGACCAGCAACATGGCCACCACTGAAGTGATCGTTTTACGAGGCACAAATGTTGAGTCATGTGTCCGTCCCATTAATGTTGATTTCTCGCGACAAGTGTCTTGCAATGGCGTAATGCTGTTTAGCTAAGTGGAGTGTATCTGTCAGGGCTCTGGAAGAACACTTTAAATTGGGCTGCTCGGTCATAAAAGTTTTAGAGCAAGTGGGATGGGTTTCCCCTTCAGTGCTGACTGACCATAACAAATACATGATGGATTCCAGTAGGTGACCACCGTCTTGTTAGCATTCGGTTTGTCGTTTCTCCAACAGCTGCTTATAGCCTTGGACTTTTTTCTATAGCCTCCATGTTTAATGTCTACTTCACTGTTTAATACATGGTAGTTCTCACTTGACAATTGCTCACCTATAAGATCATCTTTGTAGTTCACCCTTTTGTTCTGGTAACTGATTCGGGAGCATGGACTTCGTCTTTTTGTTTTCCTGTCTTTTGTCCATGGTCCAACATCAGATAACAAACAAACACCCAGCTACTGACAGTTGAGTTATAGGATGTCACAATATGGCTCAGTGTTTGTGCCACTCCTTAAAATGACAAGCTGATTTTTTAGTTGTGACCGTAGACCCCCCAAAATCCGTCAGTATCCTATCTGTCTGTGAACATTGTGAACGTTCTTGCAACGGAATGGACAACCAAATTTAGTGTGATCAAGGTCTGGGTCGATGTAGTATGTTTTGTCACTACCTCAAAACGTGTTTTTGATTCAAGGGACATGAACTCTATCACATTCCCTGTGAGTCTCGTATCCTGGTACCTTGCCCACTAGAATACATAAGATAATAATGTTTTTCTAAAGTTCTTGCAATCCCTAAAACTTATGGATTAAAGTCGTATGAACTGTGTTGCATAACAAAAATATACGGGTTGCAAATGGCTTCATTTCGAAGATGTCCAACTATAAGCAGGGCTTGGAATTTTCCGTGGAAACGCGGATTTCCGCTTTTTTCAAATGTGCTTTCCGCTTTTTTTATAATATTTCCGCGTAAAAAAATCTGATTTGATATAAAATTTCCGTGGCAAATTCCTTTCTTACCGCGGCGTTGCAGACGACGTTCACCTCGAAAAGCGGAAGTTGCTCTTTATGTTTCGGAGGAACGTAAATTGTCAACATTGGCGGGGCATCTGGGACAGCGTGGTGGGATTTTCAATGGCGTCTCGTGTTATTGTTAAGCGCGGCGACAAATACTACTGCTCTGCAGCCAAAAATGTGTGGGTTGGGAGTGGACGGGCGAGCTAAAAGGACGCAGACGCATGCTACTGATGGTGGTAACGTTTTTTTTTTTTTTAGTCCTGATTTTTGTCGGGGAAAGGTTCACATTGACCATTTCAAGGCTGCATGGTTATCGGGCATGATTTGGGCCGTAAAAGTTTCAAAGTTTCCGCGTCTTTTGTCATTGGTCATTCCCAGCCCTGTATAAGGCAAAATGCTCTTTGGCTTGAGAATGTGAACAGGAAGTCATCGATTTGCTTACAGATATTTTGTACTGACAACATTCATTTTATTTATTTATATAGATACTTTCTCAATTCGGGCACGGTATTTTATGGTTTGCCATGTCACGAGCAAGTACGCCGTGTCGTGACTTAATCTGCTACTGAAAAACACTATTGATAACTGTTAGAATATTATGACATTCTTTGACACGCAATTCTTGTAGTTTCTTCTGCAGATGGCAGAACTCTAATCATTAGTCAGTCTATCTCACTGTGTGTGCTTAGTACAATTTAATGACCTATGTATATATGTGTATAACTCAGAAGGAATGAGTATATATAGTCCTGCTTTCACATTTAACATAATAGTTTTGTCTGCTAGTGAGTCAACAGAACCGGTGTTTGCATTTTTCTCAGTTCGGTGCCTTGTTAGTCTTTCTTCATGGATCACTGATGAGTTGTGCCATTGGCTGTTGGGGAGACAGGACACCCTCTGTTGTGGAAAGTTGATACTCAAGCTCAACTAGTGCGTTCACAAGAAAATTTAGCAAAATCTTGTCTACAGTCTGGGGTCCAATCTTTGCTCTCGAAAGTTGATTCAGAAATTGACCATTTGCGTAGCATGCTCCTTTGTAAAATTGCAAAGTTGTACTCCAATCATGCTGCGTGACTGGTTAAATTTCGAGTCATAGTTGAGTCTGAGTTGATTTGACTTTGAGCCCGTCGTGCAGTGATATTCTTATGTATGCACTGTACTTAATGCAACTTCACCATGACGTACATAGTATGGTTACATTTGACTGATGCAACACAATACGGTACCAATAACATGCTTTCACATCGTTGCAACCACAAGCACGGATTCTGAAGAGCACAGGGAGATGCATCCAAGTGGCTCAGACGTTTCAAGTACTAAAAAATGATGAAATTCCAAGTGCATCCCAGGTTGGTCCAATGTTGGACCCCTTGCCAAGACCTTGGATCACCATCTGGATTATCACCTGAAGAATTATGCAATGTTCGCATGTAATGGCAACTTGTCGGGCCTACATCGGCGCTGCGACAGCACAAATGTTTTGCAGTATGTCTTGAACGCTCGCTCGTGTCTTGCTTTTTGTCCTGAAGGAATCTTCTAGCTGCAGTCACCGTCCTCTGTCACTCCTTTATGTATTAGCTGCTGCTTAGCTTCACGGTTGGATTAAATGTACACTGAGTTTGTGTGTTTAAAGTGGCCACTTTTTTGCTGTTTCAATCACTTTAACCACTATTCTCTCTATACTTAAAGATGCACTTTGCCCTGTTTAGTTGGCTAAATACAAAAATTGAATTAGATCTTTTACTTTCATAAAATCGGTCTTACTGTTCTTTACCTAAAAATGCAATTTGTGCATTGCCTGTGTCTTAGTTGGTAACGGAAATGGATTCTTGTCCTTGCAAAGAATGGCACAAGACCAATTTTATGAAAGTAAAAGGCCTAATTCAGTTTTCGTTTTTAGTCGTTTAAACAGGGTGAATTATAACTTTAAGAAAACACTTGTATTTTGTAGTTCTCTTCAATTTCAGGCAAAAAGAAAAATGCTATATTGACATTTTTAGACTTTCTAAAGCTGCTATGTCCCTGCCCTTTGTTGAAAGACTTACATCTTATTCATAATACTACATACTGTATGAAATTAGTCTCAAAACTTCTTTCTTACTCAGTTAGAAGTGCTTCATGGACTGAGAAAAAACCGTCAGTTCTTTGTGCCTTGAAGCCACACTCAAAAAGTCGTTTTGTCACGACGGATGGATTTATGCTCCGGTCATGATCTCAAAATAATGGAACGGCCAGTTTTTCTAACCCTAGAAACCATTTTTCATCTGAGTAAGGAACAAGTTGATACCCATTATGTAGCAGTAATTAGTCAAAATCAAAAAGTCATTTTTTGACGGATGACGCGGGGTTGTAGCAACTTTCACAATGCTTAATGTTGCTTTTCGACAGTGTTGCCTAACATAATCTCAAATCGTGCTAACAGCAAAGCAAAACTTTCTTACCATTTATTTTGTTGAACATGTCAAATTCTACTTTTCTGATCTATTGCGTCTTAAGTTGGAGCATGGATCGTACAGTCTTGAAAAGCCTTTGAATTTAGAGTCTTGACCTTGTATAGTCCTTGAATTAAATCCTGACCTTGAAAAGCACTTGAATTTCAGCTTTTAATCTTGAAAATACTTAAAGTAATTTATGACTTTGTGTGTTACTTTCATTTTTTTATTTAAACAAACATGTTTTTGAAGTCATACACATCAGGAGTTTTTCTTGATTTTATGCATTTTATTAATTAAAGAAAAAAGTGTAAAATTTGAGTTTGCCAACTTAATTACCTCTTCTTAAAGTTTCCCCGTTGCGAAAAGGGGTTGGGGTTTAATAAACAAAGCTGTACTAATATTAATATGGTCCTCGTTGAATTCCATTGAGTATGGCTTGAATTAACCTCAATAGTCCCTGATACGTCCTGAATTTCTCGTTTTGTATGAACCATGTGAACAAGATTTACCAGGTTTCTTTGTTTTGTTGCCTGTTGTCAGTGTGGTTATTGTGTTTTAAGTGGAATTCCTATGAATATTGTTTTCCAACTTCTTGCTTTAATTTTTGCATTCCTTCTGTTTGTTATTTCCATTAAGTGAGCCACATTTTACTTTACTTATTTGTCCAATGTGTTGGGTGTACATTATGATGATTTTTGAAAATTTCTGAAGCTGCTTGCATTTTGTTGCGAAAGCAAAATGCAAAATCCTTTAGCAAACTTTTAGTTGAATTACCCCTTTACTGCGTCATTAAAGTATCATGAAGCTATGGCTTCTAGTAAGCACTATTGTCTTAGGTAATTTCATCTCAAAAATCAAATTAATGTCATCAGTGTGTTGCCCATGTGAGTGTGGCTTGTGCATAGTTTGCTGTCAGTGCTGGGGCTTACCTGTCCTCTTTTTCTTCTCCTTCACTGAAGAACTCCAGCGCCAGTTCGACTTACTACGACGCCACTGACAATGTCTACGAGAACGAGTTGCCTCGAGATGCAGACAATCGCTCCGATGCTGCTGTGGGCCAGAGGCGACAAATTCGAATCAAGAAGTTCATCGAGGTACCAGTTACTGAGGTTAAGGACACCGATATGCCTCACTGGATGTCTACGGAACAGTCGTCGGTAGATCAGTCCAATGCACACGTGCCGCACGGTTCATTGCTGATTACAAACAAGGAATTCCTAAACAAGCTGGACAAAACGTTGGATAAGCATATGAGCGCCCAAAGTGTGGACCCATCTCATGTTGCCAAACACAATGAGCACAAGGGTGGGCGCAAAACCAAGCCCAAAAGCGCCTTGCAGTCTTCTGTGATGTCGGAGATGGTGGCGTCACCTCTGTTCAAGAAGCACAATGAAAGTGCTGTCGTCTTAGTCTCGGACATGAACACTAACGAGAACAGTTCGCCGAAAACTCTGGAGCAGGAGATCTCGTCAGTCATCACGTCGTTAAGTACAACGTATAACATGCAGAAGACCTCTAAAGTTGAACCGCAGAAGGCTGAAAAGAGCGTCGTGCATAATCCATGCAGAAACAAACCGGGTAATAAGGCAAGATTGAATAAATCTCATCCATCGGAGTCGGTTGCCATTCTGGCAGAGTCACGGGTCGTGACAAGAATGAGGAATGAATTTCAGGACTGCAAATCACCACCAAAGTACAAAGTTGTAGTCAAACCTAGCAGTGATGCGAAAGCAAAACAAAATTTACCATCGGGCGATTACACAACACGATCTCTTGATGAAGATAGTAATTCTAGTGAGAGTCTCTCCAGAAGCACAGAAACGGCAAATTTACCCCAGAACACTGATGAGGCAACAACAAAATGTGGAACTTGTCGATCTGTCAACTACACAGTCATTGTTGCAATACTACTCGCGGCATCGAGCGTCTGGATTTGGAACAATTATCACGATGCTTTGGAAATTTGGTTCTACGATTTAGTTGAGTATGCTGAACAGAAGTTTGTACATTTTAAAGAATACATTGACGAACAGCTCCGTAGCTTAGTCGAGTGCATTTACCAAAGATACGGGCAGAAAAAGGAACAACCGCAGTCATCTTTCTCGCTCTTCGGTTACAAAATCATGTGATCAATGGATGCAGCGATTTCAGAAATTTGTAGAACTCTAATTGACTTGCCATATGAACAATATCTGTGCTTGGCCAATAAAAACTTGCTACTTGATATAGTTTGCATCGTTATGATCCGTTTGCTCATCTACAAAATGACCACAATTGGTTCTGATCTGTAGTTAACTCATTTTGAAACCTCCCCCTCAGAGTTAAATGAAAAAAAGAAGAATCCTGGCCTCATTTCAACTGCTGTCAGGTGGCGCCAGGGAACTTATCCCAGCCCATTTCGGTTGCCATTAGGTGGCACTGGGGAAAATGGGGATTTCAGCCTATGTCAGCTGGCATCAGGTGACCGTGGGGAAAAGGGAAGACGGATCCCAACCCATTTCAGGTGGCTTGAGGTGACTTTCTTTTCGGAAAATATGAGCCACTAAAAATACTACATTAGTTTAATTTTCAACATAAAACAGACCAGATTTAGAAACAGTTGTGCTATTTTCATTGGCCTGATCTTTATTTTATTTTATTTTATTTTGATTTGATTTTTCAGCACTAAATAATGCAATTGTGATAAAATTATTATGTAATGCTTCTGAATAAATGGCAAACAATAATAATGTTATATGTTTATTACAACAAATAGCTATAGTTAGAAAAATAAGCCAAGAAACTTCAAAAGCATTAGATATAGAGTCCTGGGATACCTGTAAGTTAAACCCTGGTTGCATTATTTATAAAGTCGATTGTAAATGTTCAAGGCCAGCTTTTGAAAATGCAAAAGAAATGTTATCTATTACTAAAAAGTTCATTGACAAGACTTGAATAATAATTATAATTATAATTATTTTCTAGTTTCTCATTTAATGGCTAAGTCTTGGGTAGTACTTTAAGGTAATTTCCATGACCATTAAATTTTAAAAAAAATAAAAAATTTGATTTAAGTCATTAAGTCATCTGCACGTAATTTTTGAATATTTTACTGTAAGTGGTGCTGTCTGCTGTATGTAATAACAATAAACTTCTATTTACTTATCTGTACTTCGGATCTTTTTCATTTCCATGCAGTAGCCTGTTTGATACATGATAGGTAGGTATGGTCCCTTCATTCGGAGGCCAGTTTTTTAAATTTCGGTTCGTTGTGTGTTTGCCCTCATATCTATATTATTGTTTTTTGTATCCTATTTCTACTGTGAGTTTTGGCAGGAAATGACAAGTTTCTTCTTTCTGAAATCGTGACGAAATTCAGAGCAAAATTTTACGATGGCTTTTTAGTTTTGCTCCAGCCACTATTTAGCAGTTTTCAGCGAACCACAAGTTTAACTAACCTATCACCAGTAAATAATGTTACTAAGTTTGAATCTGTCCTTGAAGACCATCTGCAACTTTTTTTCTAAAACATGCCCAGATTTTGTTATTTTTGAACCAGTATTCTAATCAAGGATTGACATTTCTGTGGCAAGTGGCCCAACATAATGTGCTACATACGTTAAAATGATTTATAAGGTCACCGGCACCAACTTGTCCTGTGTGTGTTCACTTGAAGGTCTCATTTCATGACAGAGTTAAGCAGGTTTAGTTCTAGTTCATACTGTTTATTGTGCCATATTGTCAGGTAAGAAATTGAGATTTTGTTCTACAACATATAGAAATAGTGCACACTCTTATATAACATTGAGTTAGAGTAACTTTTAGTTAACATTTTTGGAAATTAGATGTTGGTTACTATGCTTCCAAAATACCTCATGTTTCTCTGAGAAATAAAAAAGTAGTCCTGTTTGTTTTGCAATGTAATTATGCTGCATCCTTAGTATTTCAACGTAAAAACAGTTTTTATAGAAGTATAACACTGCATCCATGTATTGGGGTTACAGTTCTGTTACCTAACTCAAGCAAATCTATGTAGTGTTGGTATATAGATTAGTAATACTGTGTGAATCCCTGAATCGTTCTCTGGATGGGTTGTTTCTATTAAGCCCCACTCACCATTTCTTTGGTGATAAGCCCCCCCCCTCCAGTAGTCGCAACTCTGCCATAATTGGACATCATCTTGGTGGCAGCCTCTCTTAATTTTTAGTGACTCCTTTCAGCCAAGTTTGTCTGATTTAGATACGATCAATATAATTTCTCTGACAAAAGTGGAGTCCGAAAGCAATGTTAAATTTGGTTTTCCCTTGATTGTTTAATATCTATATTTGAAAATTATGGCTCCTCTTTCATCCCATTTTTCTATGTAGAATCCTCTACATTCTCCATGTAAGGTTTAGAAGGTACTCTGAGTGTCAAACACTCCAAAACATGGTTTAAGATCAGCACAGCAGTGCCTTCCTTGTAAAGCAATAGTCATATATAATGTGCCCACATTTTGAGAACTAGTTTATTTGTTATTTAGTGGACAAAACTGAATCTCAAAAAGCGGGCAAATTATATCTGACTATTAAGGCCTTTTAATACATCTCGAAATAAAAGCTCTTAACTTCTGGCATCATTCCTAGACAACCAACATTGTGGCTAAGTGTGTGCCGCTATCCAATTTCGTTTGTGTTTGACTGCTGTACAATTTGGACACATTGGTTCAATATATTGAATTCTGGAATTGACCTAATTATTTGTCTGGGAATCATGTAAGCGGCTTGTCCCGATATTTGTCACATACAGAGGTCACTAATATCCTAATAAGCTGTTGCAATTCCCTTTTAATACTCTATTCCATGTTTTAAATAGAGACTTATAAATTTTGAAAACTCGAGTGTATTACCTTTAAAAGTTTCCCTTGTGAGTGCCAAGTCTTAACTGCCTCATCTCTTTAAAACTTGACCATTCACTGATTACATCAAATCTTAACTGTCTAATCTAGCTGCTTATATATTGATTTCTCGTTAATAGTTTTCAGGCGACATCACATGTGTTCTTGGCTTACCAAAGCTTTGTACTTTTCCTATATTTTAGTGTGTGGTCTGTTTGATTGTGAGTGTAACAGTTTGTGTTCTCAATTTATTGACTATTTAATCTATAAAACCACAAAAGTATTGTCCTAATATCAAGGTCGTTCTTGTGATCGATAATCTTAAGTTACAGTCTAAGATGACTAATTAGATTAATATGCACAAGCTGGGGCCGTATTGTGTATTACTGTTTTTTGCCAACTGATTTTGAAGCACTAGTTGAGATGCGCGAGTTGGTCCAACGGTGATACCGCGCTTCTCCCAAAACATGTGTACATAAGTGGTGCATTTTCAGTGTATTGAATGCTTGTGCTTGTTAATCAATCGTTGTTTGAAGCCCCTTGGTGTGATTTAAAGTCATCGGGGTTCTTAACCAAATGTTGACTGACTTATCAACCCCTGTGTCTGTTCTCATTAAGTGCTAATTGTTTGTACAAATTGTGTTTTAGACAAAAATCGGCACTCCTGCACAGACAAAGGAGAAGACTAGGACTATTGGAGAAACGTGTACGATTTGCAAGAAGAAAATTTACATCCTAGAAAGAGTTCGCATCGATGGCAAGTTTTACCATAGGTCGTGCCACCGTGAATCGCAGATCAAAGACAAGGAATACAGGAGTGTGTTGTTAGCTAAACCAGTCTCAAGTGATTCTATAGCTAAGGAGCCAACCATTAAGTCAGATGCAAAGACGAATGTTGTGAGTCCTACTTCAGTGGCAGCAGCCAAAGCTCGATCAAATTTCTTCCAGGCAGACAATGTTAGTAATAAGTCGGAGGATAGTGGTTATCAGTCTCCCAACACATGGAGGAGGAATGACGCAAATGCTTTACCGGCCCATAATGCTAAGGCAGATAAAGTCTCGCCCACTAGTCCTGTGTTGACTGCCGTGAGTAATTCCACAGACAATTTTGTCACAGATAAGTCTAAAAGTGATAATCCGTGGATTCTGCGCTCTCATCAAAACAAAGATAACAAAGAGGTGTCTCAAGATAAGAAGAAAGAAGTGGACAAAATGGACAGACTTCGTAAACTGAAGGAGAAATCTCCTTTTGGGAACAGGTCTCCAAAGGACAGTTCCCCACCAGAAGAGGTGCACGATAAGGGTAATTTTGATGCTTTGTTTAACAGGAAGTCTCCTTCCCAAGAAAAGAAAAGGGAGTTGGAAACACAGGTTGATAGAAGTTCAAATGCAAAATTGTCGCCATCTGATGGGAAGTTATCTCCTATGGAGATCGACAGAGCTTTTCCACTAATGCAGAAAAGATCTGGCCAAGATGAAGAAAGACAAGTGGATAGACATTCCCCCATGGAAACAGAGACAGTGCCACATCGTGAAAAGCGAAAAAGTAGTTCACCAACTGTAAATAGCAGGACTGAAAATTTGAAAAGTAGAACTCCGGGCAAAGGTGAGTCGTCTGTTAATAATGGCGTTCGTGAACAAGTCAAAAGGAATAGCAAATCTCCAGATTTGTCACCGGAGAATGTAGAACAAAGACGATGGGGCAGAAAGAGTAGGCCCCCAGGATTGTCTCCCCCTGAATCAGAAGGACAGTTCGTTAGAAAAAGTAGGTCACCAACAGATAATACAAGACAACGCAACAGTAAAAGTAGGTCACCAGTGTCGTCACCCTCTGCAAGTGTAGCTAGGGGGGATTTAGTACGACGGAGAAGTAGGTCTCCAGAGTTATGTCCCCCTGAACATAAAGGCCGTGTTGTTAAGAAAAGTCCATCGCCAGAACAATCTCCACCTGAATTTGTGGAGAAGGGACGGTTTGTGAGGCGGGCTAGAACTCCAGAAGTGGCCACTTCTGAGTGTAGGGAAACTGGACAGTTTGTTAGAAGGAGTATATCCCCACAGAAAAATGACGTGTCTTCACCTAACAGAGCAGAGGAAGCTGCCGAAAAGAGAAGACAACATAGAGATTTCATTGAAGGGAGGAAGAGTCCATCTTTACACTCTCCTGAAAAGTTGCCTTCAAGTTATGAGGAAAATAGGTTAGATAGAAAAAGTAGGTCACCCGAGAGACGACGACCTCGTGTTGGCAGAGTAGAAAATAAGAATTTTGATAACAGGTTACAAGTTGAGACTAATAGTTCCCCAGTACCCCGAGAACGCAGAAGATCACATAAGGATGACGAGTCAGCTATTGGTCGCTTAGATGCTCTTGTGCAGCAAAAAGCTGAGAGAGAGGTGCCACAACGACCCAAAGCTGCACCCCATTTTCCTTCGCACGTAGCCAGTGATGCCGAGCAATCGTCACATCCGAGTCGTCCAGTTCCCAGACCGAGATCCCGACGAGATTCAAGTGGCTCTCCCATTCCACGACCACGAAGTCCTCGCACTTTGTCTAAAGAGGTAGAAATGGCGCCTCCGAAACCTGCACGAACGTTTGGTCGAGATGTCGAACCCAACTACCCGCCAAATCCTCAGGAAGATCCGGCTTTATCTGGCCTGATGAAGTCGCTGGCTGAGGCCAGAGCGCGTAAGGCCAGACCTCATTCAGATGCCTTGCTGCTTGACCATAGTGAACCGAGGGGTAGTCCGGAGCCTCGGCCTAGGCGACGATCTTTGCGTGAGGATGAGGAGTCAGTACAAAGACATGAGAGGAGGAACTCGCCTCCTAAACGACCTCCTCCCGAAAGCCAGGCAGTCGAGAGACATCAACCTCGTACACGGCATGCACAGGAGACAGACGAGCGGCCCACGTGGCAGAGGGAGGCGGAGAGAAGACGGGAGAACATTAGGCAGAGCAATACTCCAGAGGCACTTCGGAAGAAGCGTGCCGCCCCAGCAAAGCCTGATGATGCCATACCTGAGTGGCAGAAGGCTGCCCAAGAGAGGCAGGCAGCTAACAAAGGGAAATTCAACCGCTTTGGCAGTAGAATGCAGCATGATATCCCGTCAGATGACTTGTCGCCAACGAGACCCGAATCTTTGCCACAGAAACGTAGTCCCAGGCCGACACGACCTGAAAATATCCCTGTTCACAGCCATCAAGACAGAACTGAAAAAGGTAAACTCCCTGACCATAAGTTGATGAGACCTGCAAGACCTCCTGCAGTCATTCATGAAACGAGGGCGCATCAAGCTTCCAACAACACTAAAGATCATTTTCAAAAGCCATCGCGACCACATCCCCCAGTGTTAGCTGACGAGTCCAAATCCAAGACGGAGAGCAAGCCTTACAATCTCACTGATCGGGACAAACGTGCCAAAGTTGGGCAAAAGCTGACGGATGTCATAAGGCAGAAGACGCGAAGCTTGAATCCATTTGGCAGTGACTCGGAGGATGAGACAGATGGTGGCGCCAGCGAGCCACAGCAGACGGTGATTGTGAAAAAAGCCAAACCTGTCAATCCATTCGACTCCGATGAAGACGAAACAGAGGAAGAAAAAGGTAATTTGTTTATTTGGTAAAGAGTGTTTGGTTTTAGCTATGTTGGTTATTAAGTAAAATGGATTGATCAGTTCCATATTTCAATGGAATTGTGGGGAATTTAAAAAAAATCTCGACCATATCATCATGAAGTATCAATGATGATCATGATTGATTTCTAGATGGATATATGGAAAAATCTGTAGAAGGGTGTATTGGGTGGCACCATCAAAACACCGATCTTACCATTGGATAATGCTGTTATGCCACTCACCAATGTCTCCCAATTTTGCAGCTGAACAGCTTTCTGTTCTGACTTTCTTTGAGGACTGTTGTGCGTTAGCACCATCTAGTGACTGATCTCCCATTTCTTGTGACATTTTTGAAGTTGCAACAAGCTCAACATAATTGATGGGTTGATGACCATTAACTAAAGCTGCAGACGGAACTGTGTTAACGAAAGGTTATCTTGACTGCAATTCCGAACAAATCTGTTTCAGTGGATTAACAAAGAGACTGTGTATTAGGCTACATTCCTTAAATGTAGGCCTAATAGAATAGCGAAAAAGCAAAATCACGCAAGTTTTTGTGAGATTGCCACGCATTGCAATTGAACCATGTGTTCACACTAGCTTTAACCTTTACTGGTGTGTGTCTGGTATGTACAAAACTCAACCCTGGGTTGTATTTCGTTGATCTAAGACACTCGCGAGAAAACCTTTGTCATGGGCTTGCCATGCAATGCATTGTGATATTTCGCAAAGTTTCGCATGGTCTGGCATTTTTATAACTTGGTTCGTGCATCTACTGAATGCATTGCTGATTAACTGCATTCAGAAAGTGGAGTGTCACCACTCACTGAGTTTTTTGTTCTGCTACAACAATGCCGCACAGTCATGCTGTGTCTCCTGCTGATTTGACCAGTTATCCTTCATTGTGATGCTGAGTATGGTGGGGGTTCTCAGGCTCTGGTGGCTATTGCGAATGCAAGCAAACCACTGAAGTTTTAATGATAAGATTTTTCAAATTTAGAATACAGTATAATAGAAAAGGGAATGCCTTGTCGAGTTTCACAACAAAATGATTGCTGCGAAAGTTTTTTTTTCATTGTCGGCATGTTTTTGTAACTGTAAAACTCATTAAGGAACAGTACTGTAATAGGCAATATAGGGTACAAATAAAAGGAGAAATTGGCAGTTTTAGAAAGAAATTGAAGAAGTTTTAATGTCGCAACAATTTGCAGTGCCTATTAAGGGATGTCAAAGCACTGTCCTGTCTTTTCAAATTCACATTTTGGCATTTTAGTATATTTTTCTTGTAGCTGCATTTTACTACCATTCTGCTTGTCTGGTGAATAATACACGCACTTTGTGCCATTTTAGTCGAAGAGAAGGTCAAAGCTGAATCACCACCCTCCAAACCCAAGGAAAGCCAGATGTCAAAATCTTCAAGGCCGGTTCGCCTGAACCCATTTGACAGTAGTGAAGATGAGGAGCCCTCTGAGGTATAAATACAATTTTGCTGATAAGGTAGCAAAATATGGTTTTGAGGATAAATACGCTATCTTGTAAGTGCCACAGTAGTCACTCGCTTGTTCCTCTACTGAGTTGTGTGTTAAGAAGTTAATCTCAGTTATATAGGCCTACAGACACTTAGATAAATGATGTTTGTTTTTTTGCACGTTGCCTTAGAAGTTTGTGCAATAGCTGTGTCACATGTACTCCTAGTTAGTTCACACTAAAGCTTGAAAATGGTAGAAGAATTGACTGAAATATGTTACTCTGCAATTTTTGTGTTCGAACATTTGTAAAAGTGATTAGTCCTTTATTACCTGTGACATTGTGCATTCCTTGGACGCATGAAACACTAGACAATGCAGTGTGCTCATGACATCGCTAGCGTATCATAGCAAAATGGCAGCCAGTGAAATGGTTAGTCGTTGAAATTGGAATGTTGAATTATTTCATAGTTCTCTGTTTCTTTTCGATAAGGGAAGATTTCTCACATTCATCCTTCTTCCACAAATCCATTCCTGAATTCATTTCAACGCTTGTACAGTATATTTAGAACCAGGCACGTGTGTGTGAAGCTATGTCTATAAGTAGCTGCACTGGCCTGTACACACTTTCATGAATCAAACCCGAGATCTCTATATCAACTGCACCAGTAACACATCCCTAATGTTCCAGTCAACCCCCGCTGTTAGCAAACCTGCAGCACACAGACCACCTGTGGAGCAAGTCTCAGCAGGTGTGGGCAGGAAGAAAATCACTGTGGACAGGCAGTTTGACTTTGACAAGAGCATCGAGTCCAGCGGGTAATGCATACTGTTTACGAGGGAATCATTTAGTTATCTTAGTTTTTAAGGTGTTTATTGGGGTATTTTTGTTTTGTGGGCAGAGCTGTGATTGTACTTTTGATGTATTGGAAATTGATGCATTTATAATGTTTTCAGGGTTATTGAAACTGGTTTAAGTCTGGTAGTAATAAAGACATTTAAAGTGGCTATAAATCTGCATTCCGTCACAAAAACCAGCTTTTCTTTTAGACCACTTGCCATTGCGAAATTGGTCTCAAATAGTTCTTTTGTCAAACTAGGAGGGTTCAAGGCTTCCAAGGAACTGACAGTCCATTGCTTGAGATAATCTTTGCAAGTTGGTTTGTCGTGGCATCTCATTAATGCATCATGCTTGGTCTCAAGGAATAATGAATCTTTGCAAACTTAAAAACCACAGTGACTTCTCATCTGTGTAAGGAATAAGTTGAGACCAATTTTATAGCAGCTCAAGAATGGTCTAAATCAAAAATTCACTTCTTGGATGGAATGAGGGTTCATTGCCACTTCGATTTTACTTGAAATGTTATTTAAATAATATGTTACAATAATTTACATCTATTTTCACCTAGATTCAGCTGTGTTCAGACATCAGTGCAGAATTCGTGTTAGAATTAGTTAATATGTGGCTGTGATTTTGCAGAAGGCATTCGCCCACTCCGGCTAAGCCAAAGAAGAAGGGACGTGCCCCTGCCCCTCCCCGACCCCTGTCTCCACCAGTGCTCGTCCCGCCACCTCAAGACAATCACCGATCAGAATCGCCACGAGGATTGCGTGCCAAAAAAGGACCAGCACCCGCCAGACCACTGCCCCCCAAACGAAACGTATGTTTTGATGTCAAATTGAAAAGTCGCATAGTGTACAAGTAGTTACCGTACTAAATGTTGGACTGGAAAATGTTAGATTTTACACCTGATCTTACTCAGTATCAGTGTATAAACCCCTCATGCAGTGGAACTGATGCCAGAGTGTCTAGTTTCCATGTAAAGTTGGCATTGTCTTGCCTTGTTTTGCAAGAGTCAGTTTGTGTACCTGATATTGGAATATGATAGAGAAATGGATCTTTCATGCGTCATCAGAATCAATTTTCTGTTTTGAGAACATACATCAGTGTGCAGATATGCAGCATTCTCAATATGTAGGAATTCAAACACGTATTTAGCACATAATATGGCTGACAAGCGACATTCTATTTCTCTACAAAAATAAAGATTAAGAATAATTAAGTCTATTACTGCCATGGCTTGTACNTATTTAAATAATATGTTACAATAATTTACATCTATTTTCACCTAGATTCAGCTGTGTTCAGACATCAGTGCAGAATTCGTGTTAGAATTAGTTAATATGTGGCTGTGATTTTGCAGAAGGCATTCGCCCACTCCGGCTAAGCCAAAGAAGAAGGGACGTGCCCCTGCCCCTCCCCGACCCCTGTCTCCACCAGTGCTCGTCCCGCCACCTCAAGAAAATCACCGATCAGAATCGCCACGAGGATTGCGTGCCAAAAAAGGACCAGCACCCGCCAGACCACTGCCCCCCAAACGAAACGTATGTTTTGATGTCAAATTGAAAAGTCGCATAGTGTACAAGTAGTTACCGTACTAAATGTTGGACTGGAAAATGTTATATTTTACACCTGATCTTAGTCAGTATCGGTGTATTAACCCCTCATGCAGTGGAACTTATGCCAGAGTGTCTAGTTTCCATTTAAAGTTGGCCATTGTCTTGCCTTGTTTTGCAAGAGTCAGCTTGTGTAACGATTGGAGTATCGGAGAACCTAACTGTCTACCTGATATTGGAATTTGATTGAGAAATGGATCTTTCATGCGTCATCAGAATCAATTTTCTGTTTTGAGAACATATATCAGTGTGCAGATATGCAGCATTCTCAATATGCAGGAATTCAAACACATTATTTAGCGCACAATATGGCTGACAAGCAACATTCTATTTCTGTACAAAAATAAAGATTAAGAATAATTAAGTCTATTTCTGCCATGGCTTGTACTGTGTAGATGTCTTAAACTAGCTTTTGGTCAATTTTCCAATATTTGTAGCAGAGTAATGGGCCTTTGAAAAATAGAAGATGCCAATTTTGGCAATTATTTTTGTGTGAAATAAGTGGTGAGTTACCTGAAGTATATGTTGATTAACTTGATGCCTTCTCCATTGGAAAACATCTTTTCAATACTGTAACCAACGATGTTGTTTTAGTACTAATATCACTCTTTTTGAGGTACAATGTTTGTGTTCCTGGGTAGCACTTTACTTTCTATACCCAGTTTTACTTTTTTTATATCCATTAGTGGTATATTGTTACAAAAAGGGAAATTAACCCAGACATTCGAGGAATGCAGTCTGAACTCAAAATGACAGTCATAACAATTATGGAACATAGTGTGTATTTTTCATTAATTAGTGTTTTGTTTGAACAAGCGACCAAAAGTTCTCATATCTAAATAATTGAGATGTTAGAAATGGCCAGGTTTATGCAGAGGTGTCTAAATTGTGAAGTAGAGACATCAGTGAAGCAATGGAGAATGGTCACATGACCGCCCAGTCGCTTCTGCTACTGCCACCTGTCTTTATGTGGAAGTACTTCACTTCATGGAACTGTTTAACTTAGTGAAAAGTATTTCTTGTGATCCATAGAAGCATAGGCATTTCCACCTTATTGATTTTTCTGTCAGCTAGTTTCCAACTCTTCACCGACCTTTATTCTATATCTCAAGCATTGCTCTCGTGTGAAACCCATGGATTTCACCTAAAGTTTAAAACCATTTTTGGTATTCTCCACAGGTTTATCTTGAGCCTCACTTGTCAAACGAAGCCATCCAGAAAGAGCTGGCAGCCTTGGATCGCAAGCAGACAGAACTTGAGCGACAGGGACGGGAGATTGAGGAAGCACTAAGGAATGGTGGGTAATTTGTCGACTGAACGTAGAACAGTCATCTAGATTATGTCACCAAATTGTGTCAACTGTTCAACAAAACAGTCAGATTAATTGTGACCACGTTTAAAGTTCACATCTAACTTATTCTCTGAGGCAAGATGGTGAAATTGCTCTTTTTTGTGGGATAAGAATTTTCAAAAAATTTGAATGGAAATCGTGCGTGGTCTTGTCTTCAGTGATTTTTTTCTGCTGGGAAAGTGAGCTGTCAAAATTCATGCTGTTTCACATTAATGACTGACTCTGGTTTAGGTGTTTCTGTCTGTAGTTAATGGGTTTGCATAATAGCAGTCTGTAATCAAAGTGCTTTTTAATTAGTATTTCATCATTGTATAGTGCTTTTGGTGGTCTCATAAAGTACTAAACAATAATGGTAACCGGACTGAGTTTCTCAGTACATATATTTTTATGTGAAGTGACACAAATAATACTAGACATTCCGTTGGACCTTGTTTCCAAGTTACCACATTATATATCAATATTGAAGGAACATGTTTTTAGTAATTGTGTTAAGGTACATTCGAAGATGTTATAAACCCACGTTCTGTTAAAGAAGTGAGCTTACTGCTGTAAAATTGGTCTCAACTTGTTCCTTATTCCGATAAGAAGTGAGTTCTGGACTTGCAAAGAATTGACAATTGGTTATTCCTTGAGATCAAAGTTGGCACATACAGTGAAACACTGTGACAAGCCAACTTTTATTGTCTGGTCTTAAGAATTAGAGAATCGTCAGACAATCTTTCAAAGCCCTGAAAACAACACTAATTTTTCTGGGATCAATTCAAAGTCAATAGTTTCGTATAAATGGTAATTGGTCTAAAAATTTTGTTTTTTATGATGGAAGGTGGGTTCATAGCTTTTTCAATTTAATTATTCCTTTCTCCATCTTTTAACTGCACTCCTGTCTGCTAGACTTTCCTTTCCCTCGTCAAATATTTCATACTTCGCTAATCGTCTTCTGCAGATTGCTTCATGGGGAATGAAACCTTGGGTAGGTCCCTTCTCTTCAGATCTTTCAGTCATGGGACTGGTTCTGTAGCTTAGAAACTTGCATAGTTTAGGCGTATTGACTAAATATTAATTGCGTTTGTGAGCAGACAAAAATTCATCATAATTTATCTGGCTTATGGGTCCGTACACCGAATTTGGTTGATGCGCTTTTACAACCTTGACAGTTAAAAGCAAAATTTCACTTTTGCCGTGGTGGCGGGTATGCAAGTTCAACATGGAGGTTGGAGGTTCACGCGTCCCTGTTTCGGCCACGTAATAAGTGTAGTCACTGGCCCTTGCTACATTTCAATATTGTAATAGGGGAACTTGAAAACAAATATTAAATTTTTGTGCTTACTGAACACTGTTTCTGTCTCTTTTTATTTCATTTTTCAGCTCTGAATAATAATAATAATAATAATAATAAGGTAAACTCGGGCTGAATATAAGGTCGCAAAACAGGATCATCCCCTCTCATGCCGTGGAACAGAAGTTGTGCTTTTGGGAAGCTTCGTTTCTAGAGTTGGAAAAAATAGGTCATTCATTGTCAAGGGATGGAAAAACGCGTTCACAAAAAGCTTGATGTACCTTACCCACATAACGAGATTCCAGTCGGCCAAATCGGTGTACAGACATCCTTTATCAGTTGTGTGATGCCTGATCGTTCTGCATTTATGTTTATGCTCAGACCTGTTTCGGGATGACGATACAACTGCAGGTACTGCCATCTGTTGTCACCGCTGTAGTCGCAGTCAGTGCTTGTTGCTTAGCAACCATGTAGTTGTTGTTTTCTGTCAGTTAACTACAGAATCTGATGTTAGTATTAGCATTTTAGCAAGTAGAAAGCCCTTGTGATTTCTGTGAATGATAGTGATTATAGTTAAGCGATGCCCGATAGTTAAGCTTGAGTCAGTAACAATGTTCACGTTGTTTTCCAAGGCATGTCAAATATACCATTTTTTGTTCATTTCTACTAGTCTGTCCTTTACTCACCCTGGACTTTCCTTTCGTTTGCACTGATATATGGCATGGTTATATATGGTGTTTGTAATACAGTAACCTCAATGTTAGTTTGTACTAGTCAGGGCTTACCATTACTTTTATGCAAAACTGAAGCACGCTCTTTTTACTAACATTGTGTCACGTTATTTAGTTTCTGTTATCGATATTAACAATATCATTCTTCCTTGGTGGTTTGGTTCGTTACAGCTCGAGAATGGAATGACAACTATGACAGGAGTCATCCGCCAAAAACTGATCAGAAATCCTAAAAATACTGATTAGATATTTGCATGCACCCTAGCTATGAACTAGTACTGGGATTGGTCGCTAGTTGCTAGTTTCTAGTTATTCACCCAGTGTCAGCATTTGTCACTTGCATGAAAAATTCAACATAGTCCAGGATCAGTCGTAGTGTCTTATTGAATGATGCCGTGAAGTTCTCATTTCTAAGAAATAATTTTGTGGTGAGTAGCATTGTGTTTGGTCAGTCTGCTTACCGCTTAAGTCCCATTTTCTGACATATTGCCTTTTGAATGAAAGTACAGACTTGCTCGGTGGCAATGGATTCGGAGATTTCGGGATACTCTTGTGTTGTTTGGTGGTTTATGGCGAGGGGCTATGTTTGAGTACACCCACACTCATACTCTGCCTTAATGTTCAGATCTGCAAATTTTAAAGTTTACATACACAGAACTCTTATGCCATACAATCAGAAAGCAGGTCGGACATCTAATCTGTTGTTAGAATTTTTTTTTATATGTGATCGCTCATCATCCATGTGATTTGCGTTCATTTCCGTCTCCTTGTCAGTGTCATTAGAAACTTGGCCGTGTGTGCTTCATCAATAGATTTGTATTCAGATCGTGGTAGACAGAATCCTTCAATATGAGGTACACTCACTGATCTAGCTTCTTTTTTGTGGGGCAGGGCAATTACCGCATTAGTAATGACTTCGGAGCACTAAAATACTGGCTGACATAAATTAAACTATCGTGGACTGAACTCTCTGGTGATTTTTCAATCGGTTTGATTATTAAAATTGGATTCCCCGTGAAATGCCAAGATAGAATCTTTTTTTTCGAATTGATACGATAGGTATGGGTCAATAATGATTTAGCTACAAATCTTTGTTGCCCGCTGATGAAAGTAATTAGTTCATCTAGACTTAACTGGGGTTCATTAATTGGTTCATTCATGACTTGTGAGCTCTAAGAAAAGACCACAAGAATGCTGCAAAATAGCTTAAGTTGTTATCCGATCTTAGAAATGGTTTTCTTCTGGAGTTGAAACTATGGGGGAATTTTTGCTGTGACAGATCTGCCTTTTTGCCGTGAGAAGTCTGCCTTCCAATGACATTGCTTGTGGTTAGGCTCTGTTAGTAATCGCACGTGATTGGCTAGGACATTGGCACATTAATAATAGGCTTATTACCCGTAAGGCAACTGATTGGCCGCTTTTTTCCTGAATACTCTGATCTGCCTTTGGATTAGATGTGTCCTGCCGTCTGCCTTGAAATTCTCATGAAACTTGACTAATGCAATATTTTTAAGTGAGCTGTGTAGTCCTTTGCCCTTGGTAACGACTTGAGAATTCTTGATTTTCATCAGTGTTTGTTCTGGGCCTACGGAATTTTATCGGTCTATAATTTAGCGTTGTACAATAATAAGAGTTAAGCCGAGAAAGCGCTAGAAATCTGGGCGTTGTGTTGTTAAAAAGTACATCTCCAGTTTTTTTATTTTGGCTACACTGCAGTGTTTGTGCACATAGTTTCTTAGTTTGATATTTTGCTAGTCCGTTGTGAGTTATTCTAAATGTTTCGAATCACTAATGCTTACTAGCAAAGTCTAGAGCTAATGGATGCTTATGTATATACTTAGTGAACTAGACTTTAGATTTAGCACAGCACAGTACGTTATGGGGGTTTAGTACGGTAATTCTCTGTTTATTTTGCATGAAAATATTTGCCTGAATTGGCATTTTTCAAAGGATTACTTTGCTACAAATCATGGAAACTTTACAAATGTCGTTGTACAGCATATACATTTGATTAGTATGTCTGTGATCCATGAGTTCACACTCGTAGTCACTCCAAGTATTCGTCTCTGGACAATTTGATTCTTTGCCAACTCAGAAAATAAAACAAGACAGTTGTTACAATGTCTTTGGCGTTGTAACCATAGCCAGCCAATGTACAGCTTCTTTTGAAAAAAATTGTTTCGGATTCCACGTTTAGTTAACGACTCGTGGCCGTTCGTTCGTGGGCTTCCAGTGAAATTGGTTTTACGTTAAACTTTGATAAGGAAAGGTTTGTGGTTGCCTTGATAAAACGATGCAGTTTTTTCAAAGATACCTTTTACGTACTGAAAACTTATTAATTGGTGATATCAATCTGACTGTGAAACAAATAGAGTTAGTTTATATAATAGGTCCACATTTATCTGGACAATGTCATTCAAATGCTTTGTCTATGGTTTTCTATGGCCTTTTCACCTGTCTGCGTTCTCTGCTAGGGAGGGGGGAGTGTGAGTTTTATTGGAGTCTAGTTTAATTTTGCTGGTGACATATAGCTCTAATACACTCATTGATGCTTTATGTAGTGAATGGTGTCTTGTGTTGCACTGCTTGTACACAGAATTGTTTGCATGCTGTAGTTCGCTGTACTTTGCTGTGTGACATGTTCCGTGTATTGTACGTGTTCTGCTTTAGTTAATTGTAATTTTGGTACATTCTCACCATTTTGTGGCAAAACTTGTGGCTAAAATTGTCCTTTTGTCAAAGGCACTTAACAGTGTTGTGAGGCCACAACTTGTCATCAAATTGCAGGATAACGCTAGTGTCAAGCACTTAACTTGCACATGATATGAAAATTCTTAACATATTTAGCACACAATATGGCCGACTAGTGAAATTATGTTTTGTCAAATTTCTTTGCAAAAATAGAGATAAAGGAAATTTTAGTCGATTACTGGTTTGTATTGTGTAGATGTCGTCAAACAGTTTTTGGCAAATCTTCTATTGTTTGCTAAGTTAACTGTCCTTTAAAAATTGAAAGTGACAATTTTGGCAATTATTTTTATGCAAAATAAATGGAGAAGACTATAAAAGCATTGATTTGATGGTGCTCGTCATTTTTTCATCTGGCCCCTATTTTGTCGCAAAAGTAGGTGATATTGTACTGTATTTTGTGTCTGCCTCTTACTTTTTATGGATAACTATATTTCAGGCATTATTTAACATGAATTTTATTTCCACTTTTCTCTTATAAAAATAAGACTGAAGCACTCAATGGTGCTGAGATTTACAGTGAATTGTCTAAAATTGTAAAGAAATTTCTTTTTTAATTAGTGTTATTTAAACCTCTATGATACACGAAGAAAATTTGAAAAGAATAGCCCAAGTAGCTAGCTGCATGTCTTCTAGGGTAAAAAGTCCTCTAGTTTGGGACAGTCTAAAAATTTGAGATAATAAAATTCAAGCAGAAATTGAATTTTCTTGATTCTGAAAATTGGGACATGCTGGACGATTTTGGCATTTGTCATATTTTCGAAATATGGGACTCACATTTGCTGTTGAGAGCATCATCAAATCTAGGCGCCAACACTACATTCTCAAGCATGTTCACAGTGTGTAAAATTGACGAGAATGATTAATGTCATTGATTGTTTAATTTCTGGAACTTGGGACTGCCGATATTAACTATTTCTAAAATTTGTTAGAGACTCCAACCTTGAGCAAAATAATTTACTTTTTCACTGTCCCACACTGGAGAAGTTGTACTGTAACATTGTTTAGGGTGTTTGTGTTGGATATTTTTGTGGATCTATAAGGATTTAATAAATGTAAAGACTCAGCTGTTGGATAGTTCAGGAATTTAACCACGATGCTTTGATGTGGAGTGAAAGGCCAGTATAGCAATCTAGGACAAAAGTGTGAATACAATTTCTGGCTGAGTGATGTACGAAAATACCAAGACTACTTGTGTGATAGGCTGTCAGTCCCATTTATCTTCCATATATGGATAGAAGGTATATCTTTGCTGATCAATCCATTTAACAAATACTGTATTGACCAATCATTGCTGCCAGTGTCAACCTAAATGATGTCTATGTGTCGTATACAGAGGCGGAGTCAGGGGAAGATGACAGTATGCTGGTCAAGTTTTTTGAGATGGTCAACGAAAAGAACCAGCTACTGCGACAAGAAAATGACCTTGTCCTAATGTAAGTGGAGTCTCTTCAGTGATAAGTTGGTTCCATTGTGTTTTGTACTGTCAGCGACTCAGGAAAATGCTTCAGCATTTATTGGGATTGGTGAATCCTAAAATTGCAGATTCAAAAATGGCACAATGTAGCCTTGACTTTAGTTTGTAACAGAAGTGGAATCCTGGCACTCTAAGGAAAATTGTGAGACTGATTTTAGGTGTTTTAGGTGAGTAAAAGCTTTGATTCAATCTGTGTTTTTAAGCCAGCAAAATGGGGTGAAGTGCAGCTTTTAATTGTAAAATTCAAATCCGTCATTGGTTGTTTTCAGTGCTCAAAGACAGGTGTTGGAAGCCAAACATTCGGATGTTGAGTACCAGATCCGTCTGCTAATGAACAAGCCAGGTAATGTCAAGGACTTGAATACGATTTTGGTTTACCTGCAAGACTTGTCTACAAATTAGAATGCTAGTATTGCAAACTTGAAAGATAGTAGAAGTATGGTAAAAACTATTCTGTCCCCAGATGTGGCTTAGTTTAATGGAAAGTCACCTTACATTCAATGTAGTTGTTATTATATTCGGCCAGGTCAACACCCTTGCTCTGCTAAACAGCGACCCCTGTAGTCACATTTGTTCACTTGTTCCGTTGTCCTCATCCTTTGATTTTGTAATTTCTCATATTTACTGACTGTGGGCGTTAAGTCGAATATGTGCGGTATATTCTCAAACTTTCTGTGAGTGCCCCATAGGCGATAATCAAGCGACGCGCTTAAGTCTGTCACATGGATGCTACAAGTTAAAACAATACTTTGCGNAAAAGTGTGAATACAATTTCTGGCTGAGTGATGTACGAAAATACCAAGACTACTTGTGTGATAGGCTGTCAGTCCCATTTATCTTCCATATATGGATAGAAGGTATATCTTTGCTGATCAATCCATTTAACAAATACTGTATTGACCAATCATTGCTGCCAGTGTCAACCTAAATGATGTCTATGTGTCGTATACAGAGGCGGAGTCAGGGGAAGATGACAGTATGCTGGTCAAGTTTTTTGAGATGGTCAACGAAAAGAACCAGCTACTGCGACAAGAAAATGACCTTGTCCTAATGTAAGTGGAGTCTCTTCAGTGATAAGTTGGTTCCATTGTGTTTTGTACTGTCAGCGACTCAGGAAAATGCTTCAGCATTTATTGGGATTGGTGAATCCTAAAATTGCAGATTCAAAAATGGCACAATGTAGCCTTGACTTTAGTTTGTAACAGAAGTGGAATCCTGGCACTCTAAGGAAAATTGTGAGACTGATTTTAGGTGTTTTAGGTGAGTAAAAGCTTTGATTCAATCTGTGTTTTTAAGCCAGCGAAATGGGGTGAAGTGCAGCTTTTAATTGTAAAATTCAAGTCCGTCATTGGTTGTTTTCAGTGCTCAAAGACAGGTGTTGGAAGCCAAACATTCGGATGTCGAGTATCAGATCCGTCTGCTAATGAACAAGCCAGGTAATGTCAAGGACTTGAATACTTTCTACGATTTTGGTTTACCTGCAAGACTTGTCTACAAATTAGAGTGCTAGTATTGCAAACTTGAAAGATAGTCCTTTGGTAGAAGTGTGGTACAAACTATTCTGTCCCCAGATGTCGCTTAGTTTAATGGAAAGCCACCTTACATTCAATGTAGTTGGTATTATATTCGGCCTGGGCCCATTGTCCAATCTTTTTACTCGAAATGGAACCCAAAATTAGGTTTGGCATTTTCTACTCTACTTTTGGGCGAACTCAAGATAAGTGTCTATCATTCTATGCTCGAGTACACAATAACTTATGTAGATAATTTATTGCCCTTAGTTCACAGTTTGTAAACCCAATATTAAAGCAATAAGTTCGAGTTTGAACTCGAAATTTCAAGTTTTTACCCGAGTTTGTAGCACGAATATAAGGGTCTTCAAGGGCAAACTTGAACTAGAAACTCCTATGCATAAACTATAATGTATTCGAGCACAGTCTGATAACCAATTATCTTAAGTTCGCACAAAAGGAGCAGAGAAATTGCCAAAAATAGTTTCGAGTTCGTTTCGAGTACAAAGATTAGAGACCGGGCCCAGGTCAACACCCTTGCTCTGCTAAACACCTACCCCTGTAGTCACATTTGTTCACCTGTTCCGTTGTCCTCATCCTTTGATTTTGTAATTTCTCATATTTACTGACTGTGGGCGTTAAGTCGAATATCTGCGGTATATCTTCAAAATTTCTGTGAGTGCCCCATAGGTGATAATCAAGTGATGTGCTTAAGTCTGTCACATGGATGCTACAAGTTAAAACGATACTTTGCGACCTCCATGTGACATCATTTGGCATGGGAAATCTTATTATTTACTGCAGTTTTTTTAACTGTGAAAAATAAAGATTCTATTTCGCAATCTACCTCAGTATTTTAAAATTTGATATAATGATTTTTCCAAAATTTCCAGTCAATAATTTCTGAAAATGTTTGTAATCTCACCAAGTGTCATGTCCGTAGTATGTTTCAACTTAAAGAGGTATTTGCAATTCATAAGTAAGAGTTGCTGAGTCTTCTTACACGTCATCTGTTGGTCACATCATGCGGCCTATAGTTTAGTCTGAGAAGATCTGTTTTACAACAACAAAATTATATATTTGCAATGTGTTGCTATCCTTATGTGTGTAGAAAATAAGAAGACGGACAATGAGAAGCGTGAGGAGCAAGTTCTTGTGGATAAACTGGTGGAGATTGTGACAGAGAGGAGTAAGATTGAGGAACAAATAGAGATGGAGAGGATAAGGTAAGTGTCCTTGTCATCTGTGACTGATACAGACAGTGTAGTTGAGTGCAGTCAAGAATTCATTATCACAGCTCATTGCTTTTGACGAATCTCCAAGACAAGAGAGTCTTTGAAATTTGCTGTTGGGATACAAATTGTGCTAACCATCTCGGGCTCTTTTTCAATATTAAAGAGGACACCTGTATCCTTATCTATGTTTGTGCTGAAAAATTGAGTTTGGGCAAAGGTCTCACATTATTTAATAAAATGGTAGACATTATTTAAAAAGCCTGGTATTATTGCTAGTTAGTAAGCTTGGAGGTTGATCACTGCGGTGGAGAGCATATTAAAACTTATGATGGCTGACGAAACACGTTTGCCAAAACTGGCATATTCTGCAGCAGTGTCACGTGTTTCTTTGACGTACATGATTATACTGCTCTAAGAGACATCATTTTGACACAGAGACATTTTTAGCGTAACAAACATAACACCTGGCATGTACTAGTTAAGCAAATGAATCGAAAAGCACAGATGATTCTGGTGCTCATTTTATTTGTGTATCGTTTGCGTATCGGTTTTCAAAAGAATTTTTTTGTTAGAAATGTGATGTTCAAGTGGAACTTGCAAGTTAATTATCTCTGTGATTGCTTGGCCAGACTAGTTAGAAACACAACATATAGCGACGATGTGAATGTGAAGTAGGTTGAAAATTGCACAAGAGTTTTTAAGAATGAGTTTTATAGTGAAAATGACACATTGTAAATCAATGAACAGTGTCTGGGGAATAACACTGCATGTTGCGGGCTATGCGAGTCCGTTAGGTACGTCATTTGTGCAAGGGTCACCTATTTGCAGAATTATGGTTTTCACATTTACAAGTTGTCAATGAATACAGCTGCACTTTGTTTAGCGTATGTTATGTTCAAATAGCATTGCCATTTAGTTCTTGCTGTACATCAGAATAGTTGGGAGCATGCTAATACATCTTTAAAGGCCATTTTCATTCCACATATTTACAGAGCACAAGAGGAGGACGAGCAGATTGCTCAAGTGATGGCTTTGAAACTGGTGGATGGAAATGTGCAGAATAAGAAGAAGAAGGACAAGAAGAAGAAGAAATAGATGAGGAGATAACCGATTGGAAACAAACTGTGAGATTATTGAAGCAGGGGTGGCAGAATTATTCAGTAGGTTGCCTGGCAATGCTTTGAAGCCTTCAATTCATCCTGCACACAATCATCCATTTATTCAGTGTCTCTTAAGCTCTGTTCACTTAAGATTTGTGGTTAATAACAGTGCAAATCCAATCATATCCAAATTTTCTGACCACAAAGGACATTACCAATTGTCTAGGGGCCGATGGCCCTACAGGTCCACTCGCCTCCAAAGTGCAATTTGGCAAAATGGTTCATAGCCAGGTTTTAATCCAAGATCAGTCTTCATACTTGAGCAGTACGAAATCTAGCTCAAATACCAGAAAGGTGGTTGATTTGATCTTACAAGAGGATTAGTGTTCAACTTGCCTGATACTTAGCAGTGTAGCCTAGGGCGTGTTCTGTTGACGCAAGACACTAGCAAGTAAAGCTAGTGTGATTACGTTCTTCGCTTTTAATCTATGGCGACATTGTGTAAGGTGTTATTGTGGGATCTCGTTTTTCTCACAAATTTACTCTGTGCAGCGCAGCCCAGGTGGTCAGCATTGTATGGCCACTCAATATATGTTTACTGACTGAGATTTAATCAACCTTTAAACCATAATATGTTGATGGCAAATGTGTCTCATATGCATTTAACTTCCCTAAGAGTGACTTCTCTGCTACTTTGGTAACTCTAGTCATAATCAATCAAAGGCAAACATCCTTGGTGTTATGATATGATTACTTTCAATGTCTCATCTATAATACTTGGTATTTTGAAGAACTGAGGTCTTGATTGGCTATTGAAAAATAATTTTAATTTCGATAACTGAGTGACTGTTGTGTTTTACAAATTTGCTGTGATATGTGGTTGTGAGTTTGAGTCGTTTGTATGTGGCTAGTCATTTACACTGTATTGTGAGACAAAAGAAACTGTTCAGTGGTAGTTAAAAGATTTTCTGGAAGCAATGGCTCCTCAAAATCACCAACAGGTGAATTGTATTTCGATGGGATTTCTTATGCCCGAGATTTTCTGATTGGGTATTGACTGGGTGCTACTGTGGAAAGACGAAGTATGTTAGAAATTCTTTGGTTTGGGAAACAATATGGTAGACAAATGAAATTTTATTTTATCAAACGTCTCAACAAGAACAACTTTGAATAAAGTTTTAGTCTTTTATAAGTGTGGTTGGCATAGTCAAAGCTGCCACCAAGCATTTGGAAAAATTAGAGGATTAGTAGCAAGACTGTGGAACTTTTTATTTTCGAAATATGTACTGTAAAATCTCACCATATAAGGACTGTCACACAAGTTGGACAAGTGAAATTTTATTTTCTCGTAAAAGATTATTCACACAAAGTAAATGTATTATCATTTTGTATCCGTGTGTACCATTGCTCCCGTTCGATAAAATTTCAACAAATTGTGAATATTCAGAACGATGTTAAAAGCCTTTGAAGAATGAAAAGATGGGGAATTATTTTTTCCGAAATTGGTGAGATTTTACCATAATCAAAATGAATTTACCAGAAGATATCTTCAGTTGAGTTATGCAGTTGACAGCCAAGTTTGTGTTTGTGGTAGTCTGTTGGATAGTGACTTTGTAATATCCAGGTCAGTTTGAAAGTGTCTCTGGTCTGAACAAATATGCATGTATGTGATGATTTTCGAAAATTAAGTGTGCAATTATTGAGCTCTTATATTTACCGAGATTTTGTGACCTTATGTTTAAGAAATGTAAGTATGGTTTTATTATTAAGGAATGTGCCTTAAGATTGTTTTTTTAACTTATTTCTAGATTTTTTGCAATGCTTGTGAAGTCAGTGTGTTGTAAACTAGATGATAATTTAAAGTAGCATTGAAATACTTTGTTCAGTGTAAAGATGGGTACTGGTATGATATATCGTGCTCGAATTTGTTTTCTGCACTAAATAACGAGCATCAAACTGGTTCTCAAAATACGGGCACATTATATTTGACTATTGCCTAAAGATGTACAATTTTAGTTGCTGTCATCTATGCGCTATGTGTCTTTTTCATGGCTAATTGGTTTTATGTTATCTTATTAAAATTTTGTATAAATTTTCTTGATTTTAGCAAAGAACTTCCAAAAAAGTTAAACCATGAGTGTTTTGCTTTTTGGTTTATTTGTTCATCACTTACATATTAAATATATCCAAGATTTGGTCTGCATCTATGGAATCTGGTCAGTGAATTAATGTCACATTACTAATGTGCTGATCCAATTTGTGTAGTATTATTTTATTATTTTTGTTAGTTACGTCATATTTATTATTCATTTGCTGGCATAATTGCGATGTTTTGTCTCTGCCTAATTTTGTTTATATGCCTACGCAACTTTGTGCTATAAGTTAGCGCCCGATTTTGTAAAATCTGATGTGCAGCTTTGGTCGAAAGTCGTGCCAAAGTCTTCAGGTTCAAATGCAGTGTCCGCCGTTTTTTTTTTTGTATAATTATGGTGCTAAAATTGTTGTTGTTGGGGATTGCATTTGGGAGAACATTACAGTTTACCCGTATGGTCATTGTAAATGGTTATGACCTTTACTACTGTAAGTCTTACGATTATGTTATGAAATGCAATGTAGTTGTACCAATAAAAACTGTCAAGAAAGTTGATTTTTATTAAAGCTGAACAACAGATTAGAATTAAAGGGAAACTTCACATTGCATAATACAATGTGAAAATCAATGGCCTTGTAAATTGTGAGAATGGTGCAAACCCGCCAATCATTACGACCTATCTCTATACCACATTCATGCATACTATTTCCCTCTGTTTAAAGCAGCATTAAACTTGTGCTTTCTGTCAAAAGCCAAGTTTTGATGTGGGACACCAAACGCTATGAAATTGGTCTGAAATTGTTCCTTGGTCACATTAAAGGTGATTTCAGGCCTTGGAAAGAACGGACAGTCTGTTATTTCTTCGTGTCNGGGGGGGGGGGTTCAGGGGTTTAACCCCCCCCTTGAGCCAGGACCCAAAAATAAAAAAACGTCTCCAGCAAAACAAAAACGGCACCGCCAGCGTGTGCAAACCCCAAGTAAACCAAATTGAGGGGGAGAGGTTCACTCTGAAAATATTTTTTTTTTGCATTGTGAATTGCGCGCGCGCTTCCGTCGACACTCAGTCTGAAGTAGCCAAGCATTTTAGATGTATCCACCGCTGAAAGAGCAGCTCTATAGCTGATTTCTTTAGGTAACTAGCTTCTTTACTCTAAGATATGTTTTGATTTGATTAGGGAAAATACTGCGGTGCCGCAACCCTGATATTCAGGCGAATTGACGTGCAACGTTTTTACCTCATCTGTCTTGCCGTGTCATTCTATTACACTCCACACGTTTGTAACTCGAGTTTGAGTGATGTATAGTAAAGTTGTCTCGGCAATATCATACAGTGTACATGTAATATTTTTGAAAAAAAAATCTTTTTCCGAGGAAATGCTATTATGACGGGCGCCGTGGTCTGGTCGCGAGTCCGTTTGAAGATACACTCTAACAAGTTATGTCTATTCAAGGAATAACCAAGGGGGCACTCACATTGACAACAAAGTGACCGCATTCGCTAACAGTGTACAGTACCAGAAATTGTGCAGTGGGGAGGCTGTTCTTTCACAACAAAGTCTTGCGGGACTCGTGCGATGTTTAACAGGCCTCCTAAGGAGCCCTAGTTCCGACCTCAACAGCTACCGTCTTTCTACCTGCAATAAGCACACTGCCGTCTTCTATACTGGGAATTTCCGCAGAAAGGCCCACCCGATGAAACGCTCATGCCCATGGGCATTTATTTGATGTTAGTACTTCGGGTTTCAAGCGTTCAGACATTGGGACGTTTATGATTTCGAAAAGATGCAAATAGGTCCTGGGATACATCGCCAAGGTTTGAAGTAGTCCATGATGAACGGGTCAAATTTAGTTGCGAATGTAAGTCTTTTGAATGGACTTGGCATACTTTGTGCCAACTTATCTGCGAAACGAGATGCTGGCATGTAGAGGCTTACAAGCTCTGACACAGCAGTTGACGAAGTGCAAGCGTTAGGTACAAACATCAAAGATATCTGGGTAGAATGGTTCCAAGACGAGCAAACCATTGCCGGATCCGATATACAGATTCCTCGGCAGTCTAGACAAATGACAGAAGGATAGGACTAACGTATTAGTAACCACTGGGGATTAAAAAGTGTCTAGAGAGAAGTTTTCGAGTCCAAATTTTTTGCATCATGGGCGGATTTTGGGGGGGCCCAGGCCCTCCCCTGGCTGCCGCAAAAAACAGTAAGAGCGTAGGGAANGGCGACCGGCAGTGGCGCTGCGCACTACGACTCCGTTTCCGTCGTCTGCTCCACTGTGCAATGAAGAAATTTACTTCATTTTTTAAAGAAAATGGAACCTGAGTGACGATGAAAAAACAGAAGCTGCTGGTAAGATATGAATTTTAATCGAAGCCTTAGTGAATCACTCAGAAACTCGCAATACTCTCGTTGTCAAACCTTATCTTAAGACGATTTCCAAAGCAATCCCGTCATTATTGCCAACACGAAAAACGGATTTGGTCCTTTGGGCATTTGAAGACTATTTTAAATACAACAAATTTGTGAAGAACCTATTGCAAGAAATATAAAACGTATAATAAGCATTACAAAAAGAAGTAGGTTTCGCGCGCAAACGCTGTGAACCATAAACAAGTATGTCTCTTAGTAATAGATTTGGAATTAAATCGTTGTGGTGTAGTGGTAAAGCACGCGCGGCCTATCCGCCAGGTCGTGAGTTCGAGTCTCTGGCAGTAGCAGTTTTTCCTGTTTGACACGTTCTCTATTTTTTTATTTTTGCCTTTTTTTCTTGGATAATACTGGCTTCAGGAATCAAGGAAAATGCTTGATTTTTAGAGGAAAAAACAGAAAAATTTCCTGGGCGGGAGGGGGCCAAAGCTCCCTCCCGACCTGTCCCCCATTTGGTGCTATGCGCATCTCTAATTATCGTGGTTTGCGCAAATGCTTACAACCGGACAAAATGTTGGCCCCCTCCTTGCGATATCCTAGATCCGCCACTGTCTCAGTGTACATTTGATCCCTCTTCAAACTGGTCCAGTATATCTTTTCACCACTTTGCACAGGATGTTTTGATTTCGTGAACCTGTTTTCAGATGATTTGTTTCTTGATACATTTGACTTTTTTCAATTGTTTTCAACGTGATTTAGCTTAATTAGGTGATACTTTATTATTTATTGTCGCTTTTAATAATAGAATATGAGCTGAGAGCACCATCGTTCACCAGTTTTTCTCATAACGAGACAGAACACGTTGATTTACAGACTAACAGTACAGGTCTTCGTTCTTGAACAACTTGAGGCTGCTGTTACGCAATCATCTCATACTCAAATTTTTACGCCCCGTTGGTGCTCCTTATGCTCTTGAATATTTGGAAGTTCTCTAAACCCCTGTATACACACCACACTTTTTCGTATACGACTTTTCGTATGCTAAAAAGGTGCGTGTGTAAGCAGATGTTCCGAACAAAAATTTTTGCTGGTGGCGTGACTCATATCCAGATGTGCACAATATGGTTTCATGAAACTTATGATCCAAGTTCATGTGACGAAATCGAGAAGGGTTTTAAATTATCTTAAGAAAAACTCCGGAGACATGTTAAGTGCCAGTAACTTACCAGGATGCATGGAAATTTCACTATTTGGCTACAAAAACAAAAAATGTCTAACACGGGAGGGGGGTTTCCTGTTAAATATTTTCATTTTATTCCACTGCTGGATGGTAGAGTGCTGTTATATTTTAGAAATGTCCCCACCCTGGCTTAGATTTTAACTCAAAACACTCCACAGCACGACTTTTCACTCAAAATGTGATACTTTTTGGCTACACCTGCCCGTTAACCACCACCCTCACAGTATTCACTGACTAATATTAATTCAAATAAAACACATTTGACTGACTTGAGTATGAATACAGTATATTATTAATTTGCATTTCAATTTCAAAAAATGTAAAAAATCTCTTGCCTATTAGAAATAAGAACCATCATATAATTATTACAATGAAGCAAATCGGATTGACCCGGTTCTCTCCCTATTTACTGCTCATCGTGTTAGTTATAAATTTATCTAATCAAAATAAGCTTGATAATATCAGTAAAGACAGCGATAATTATTAAACAACAATGTTCCGGTCTGCACAGCCTGCGGTGAATATGTTGGCTAGGGTTCACCACTAGCCTTGTGTGTCCCCGCACGCTGCAGACATGGGGGATAGCAGTGGTTGGGTCATGGCATTTAGATTCGAGAGATTTCATTCAATGCACTGCTGTCATTTTTCAAATGCATCGTAGGGCGGTTATTGGTTCGTAAACATCCGATGAAATCACGGATAACGTGTGAATGTGTAAAGTGATTTATATTTTGCACTTTACGTGGCAAGATTTAACTTCACTGTAATCGTGCCCTCGAAAATCACACAAAATTTACTAATCTATGTTTAAATTTGAGGCATTATGAGGTTTACTTCCACTTAATTTGAATGACGGTTGCTTTGTCGTACCCACACTAAAAAGCATGTTGCAGCGGTCATGTTCTGTCAATTTTGGTGCACTCAAGTGATAGCTGTTGTTTTTCATCACATTGTTAACATGTGACCAAGTTACAGGTGATGTCACCGCATGTTTACTAGGCAACAAACATACCACAAGGTATTACAAATCCCACGAATTTCCAGAGTAAATAGAGAATATGGCTGGCAGTTACGTCCTACTTCTGTCAGACTAGTACTAATCTCTTGACAAACACAAAAAACCGTGGCCTATAACACAAACACCAATTATCTGACCACCAAGCAAACAACGGAATACAAGCAAAACCACATGATGCAATACTAATGCAATGCATATACTGTGCCTAGAATCCAAAATAAACCATTTACATTGGACCTGACACTTGCACAAGGCCAATCCTACATAACTGAGAGATTTTAACTCGCTTATCTGAGGGGCCGAGTTCACACACAGAAACTGTAGCAAACTTTGTCAGAGTTGAGCAATGATTCTTTTTATGTGAGTTTAATTAGAAGAACTCATTCGAATAACAAAAATAACATACTGTGTGAGTATTCAACGATCTGAAATGTCTCATTTTATGCAATTTGTCTCAAAATAAGTGCAACTTTTGACATAACATCCACAGTATTGTTCGACCATTATAACACGATACGCGATGTCATTATACCATTGCTGTCCATCCAGTGTCTTATAATGATCCTGACTATGTTCTGTGAACATGAGACTGATAAAACAAGTGGTCACATTGTAATAAACCATATCTGATTATTCCTGCTTTTCAAAGGCTCGTTTCTCGAAGTCTAAAGCCAAAAGTAGATTTCTTTGGTCTTTTTGCTTNACTTGAGTATGAATACAGTATATTATTAATTTGCATTTCAATTTCAAAAAATGTAAAAAATCTCTTGCCTATTAGAAATAAGAACCATCATATAATTATTACAATGAAGCAAATCGGATTGACCCGGTTCTCTCCCTATTTACTGCTCATCGTGTTAGTTATAAATTTATCTAATCAAAATAAGCTTGATAATATCAGTAAAGACAGCGATAATTATTAAACAACAATGTTCCGGTCTGCACAGCCTGCGGTGAATATGTTGGCTAGGGTTCACCACTAGCCTTGTGTGTCCCCGCACGCTGCAGACATGGGGGATAGCAGTGGTTGGGTCATGGCATTTAGATTCGAGAGATTTCATTCAATGCACTGCTGTCATTTTTCAAATGCATCGTAGGGCGGTTATTGGTTCGTAAACATCCGATGAAATCACGGATAACGTGTGAATGTGTAAAGTGATTTATATTTTGCACTTTACGTGGCAAGATTTAACTTCACTGTAATCACGCCCTCGAAAATCACACAAAATTAACTAATCTATGTTTAAATTTGAGGCATTACGAGGTTTACTTCCAGTTAATTTGAATGACGGTTGCTTTGTCGTACCCACACTAAAAAGCATGTTGCAGCGGACACATGCTGTCAATTTTGGTGCACTCAAGTGATAGCTGTTGTTTTTCATCATATTGTTAACACGTGACCAAGTTACAGGTGATGTCACCGCATGTTTACTAGCCAAGAGACGTACCACAAGGTATTAGAAATCCCACGAATTTCCAGTATAAATAGAGAATATGGTTGGCAGTTATGTCCTAATTTTGTCAGACTAGTACTAATCTCTTGACTTACACAACAAAACCGTGGCCTATAACACAAACACCAATTATCTGACCACCAAGCAAACAACAGAATACAAGCAAAACCACATGATGCAATACTAATGCAATGCATATACTGTGCCTAGAATCCAAAATAAACCATTTACATTGGACCTTGCACAAGGCCAATCCTACATAACTGAGAGATTTTAACTCGCTTATCTGAGGGGCCGAGTTCACACACAGAAACTGTAGCAAACTTTGTCAGAGTTGAGCAATGATTCTTTTTATGTGAGTCTAATTAGAAGAACTCATTCGAATGACAAAAATAACATACTGTGTGAATATTCAACAATCTGAAATGTCTCGTTTTATGCAATTTGTCTCAAAATAAGTGCAATTTTTGACATAACATCCACAGTATTGTTCGACCATTATAACACGATACGCGATGTCATTATACCATTGCTGTCCATCCAGTGTCTTATAATGATCCTGACTATGTTCTGTGAACATGAGACTGATAAAACAAGTGGTCACATTTTAATAAACCATATCTGATTATTCCTGCTTTTCAAATGCTTTTTTCTCGAAGTCTAAAGCCAAAAGTCAATTTCTTTGGTCTTTTTGCTTTGGCTTTTAGTCTGCAATGAGTGAGCTATGCATTTGTTTCTTCTGACTTCAAGTTGCAAACATATTTTCTGCAAAATTAAGTGAAACAGGCCAAGCCATCTGTAAAGTGACTTTTAGCCATAAAGAAACAGCTCCCAGGAAGATCGCACAAAATCAAACCATGTTACAACAGACTTGGTATATCATATCCGCTCGTTCATAGCGTTCCATTCTGTTTATCAGTTATCTTGGTTACAGCGAAGTCTGACGATAACGAACATTTTGGTAAGGTCCTGGAGAGGCTTGTTGTAACATGGTTCAACTGGGGGAGAAATACCTAACTTCTGATCTTTACAAAAAAATACCATACGACCACTTTGTGACACCAAAACACCAATTAATTTACAACAGATGTCTATTCTACACATAAACTACTAACAACAAAGTGCTGGCAGACATCAAGTCAACAGTTGCCAAGTGAGGACAGTTGCGTACAAGCCAGCTGCTGTGAAAAAGCAACAAAATGGTTTCAAAATACTGAGCACAAAACAGGGTAATGGTAGACGGAAAACAAACTCAGCATCCCTATTATCCAGAATAGACATCAAACTCACACTAACGATTTTAAAAAGAAAGCAAAGGATACAAATCACATAACTACAATCACCCATACCCTGCTTCATGAAGATGTCCATTGGTTTGTAGTTTAGTTACTCTATTTCTACAGATCCTGTGATGCCAATGGAACTAAGATTATCTTTACATTCACAGTATACGAAGTAATCAAAAATATTTTGATATGTGTGAATGTGTGTGTGTTTTATTCATTATATTAAAACCAAAATTTTTGATATGAACTATTATTAAACGTTTTGTAACGTAAACCAACAATTTGTGATAATTTCCTCATTGACCTGCGGCAGCAGTCATGCGTTTCTTAGCAGTGCCCTCTGTGGTTCCATCCAGGAACATGTTGGGAATGCGTTCTCCAAAGTAGATCTTGTTGTTGGCAGCTATTGCTTGGAATTTCTTCAGTTCGAGGTATTCCTTGGTAAGCTTGACCTACGAAAAAACAACGGTAAGAGTGAAAGGATTACTTTATTTTGTACCACTCACCAGATAGGGACTGTGGTGCACTGTTGCTGCTGACAATGGTCACGACCACTAAGTGGTAGTTTTTGTCACCCTCCCACATTATTAAATTTTGAGATTCTCATAAGAATTGATACTTTACTTCTAAAATTCGTCCACTATAAACTCAAGCGTCTAGTTTATAGCGCACATGATGATATACTAACTTGTATTCATTATACTTTGGGCAGATGGCTATATGTATATATATATATATATTCCAATGTCAAAAATCTCAAATTAACGGCAATAGTCATTTACTGGGGTTTCAGATTTTGTAAACCAGTTTGATGTCCGCTATCCAGAAGAGAAAACTGATTTTCAAACTGCAGAACCCCTGTAAGGGATTATTACCCAGCTATCAATCTGTTTCAAGAAATGCAATTTGGGTTCAAGAAGACTGGCTATTACTTTAAACCATCAGTTCTGGTTTGCACCCGGCTCATTTTGAAACCTGCACCTCAAGAAGGCACCAGGTGGCACTGAGCACAAAAGGGATCACCACCCATTTCAGCTGGTATCAGGTGACCTTGGGGAAGAAGGATCTCTATAAATTTCAGCTAGAATCATGTAAAAATATGGGCAACTAAAAAATTCCACTTCAGTTTTGGAAAAAAACACAGACCAGAACCAATTATGCTATTTTGTGGCCTTACAATGTAATGTGAGACATTAAAAACATCTATAGAGCAAAAAATCAAAACAAATAGATAATTCCGTTTAAGAACAACACAAATTGGAAAGGGCATGAACTCCCACGTAACTTAGTTTAAGAACTTTTGATTAAATGACAAAGACGTTAATTACCTTGTTAGCCTCAGCCTCCTTTTGAGCTTGATATAGTTCAGCATCTGCTTTCGACCTCACTTTGGCTAAATGTGTCTGATCTATAAAAATTGTTCAACTATTACTACAGGCTTATTCAAACAGATGTTTATTCAAATCCTGTATAGATGACATTCTGTACATTGTTTCGCTTGACAACTTTTATACAAAATAAGAATGATCCATCAACCAAGAGCTTAATGCATAATAAGAAACAATAGGCTTCTCCTTAATTTATCTTTCCTAATCTTGTGCTTAGCTACAAAAATACACGAGAACAATAAATTGAGCATCCAGCAGATATTTTCCCCTGCCAATTTTTGGTGTCAACATTGCACCTCAAAATGCAATAATACAAGTTTTCTTGTACTGCAATAATGAATTAAATATAGTGTAAAAGATACGAGCTAGTGACCAGTATATTTGCATGTGAAGAAGCAGGACATGGGATTGATACATGTGTTGCATTATGGGTACAAACCTTAGAGTGAGAGTGGGCTGTGCTACATAAAACTTAGGGAACAATAATAATCACGCTGACAAAGACTTTGGACGAAAGTGTGAGAATGCACTCGGTAACAACGAAATGTTCATCAAGACTAGTCTCCCAACAAGACATGGCGGTTGATTTGTGCACAAACCACAGCATATATACGTGCATTTAAAGTGTTCAAGGGCATACTGTTTTAGTATAACCAAATGGCATTTCTTCGCTGTGGTCTTCAAATAGTTTTAATGATCAAACTGACCAACAGAATCTAATTGATTGCATCCCAACTATTCCTAAAAACTCCCTCTGAACTGATAAACGTATTTGTTAACTTTCTGATTTCAAAAAGTAACCTACGCAAATACTCGTGCCTTCAAAAAGTCAAAAAAGTCAAAAACAATCTGCTTCCAAAGCTGCTTGGTGGAGGTGATTACCTTCTATTTCGGATATCTTCTTCTCTGACTCTTTCTCCATTATCTTCTGTTGCCACTGAATCTTGGCCACTTGAGCATTTTTCTCAGCCTCTGAAAGTCAAACATCAACTATTCTTGTTGACATGTACACTGTTATCTTGGCCACCTGAGCACCACAGAAACACTGAGATTATAATCCCGAACATTCTAACCACCGTCAGAATTAATACTAGTATACAACCCAGATACAATGCTCTACAGTTTCTGGGTTAGTCACTGCTGTTCAAGGTGTGTTTCTCTTATGCAATAAATACTATCCCGTTTTAAAAAAATTATTATTACCAATTACAGCCTTCTTGCGGTCAGTCTCGGCCTCTTTCTCGATGACTTTCTGATGTTCGGCTGTGATGAGTAGTTTTGTCTTCTCACTCTCCCTGCCAAAAAGTTGAATTTCTGTTACACTAAGAAATTTGAAAAATCTATGTGCTCGCTATAATATGCCAGTGAAGCTAAAAAATGCAGGTCTGCACAATCACACAATACAGGATCGTGGACTTAGGATTTCTTGAAACGATAAAGACAATGTCTCCACTGAGCTCTGGGACAAGATAACCCTATTGGAAAATGTCTTCAAGACATATTGAAATTGTGTGTCTTTCACAGGTGCACGACAAAACAAAATGGGAAACATTGTACAGGCTGAAATCATTTCTGAGCCATGTACAAAGATGGAGTGTACACCAGCTGGTACCGTGCCGTACGTACCGACAGGCCAAAGAAAGGGGGTCGATAGTGTTCAGGGTTCCCACCTCCATACGCAACCAAAAAAAGCAAAAAATTCATCACTTATGGGGTTGACGTGGACATTTCCCCTTTGGAAATGATGGTTGCACCCCACCAAGCCACTTTGAGACACCATAGATCTGTCTATGTTTCCGTACATTTTGAGTAGTTCTGAAATGTTTATGGTACACCTCTCTAAGAACCAACAGGACAATGGGTTGGTTAAACAACTATTTTAAGATACAGTGGTGACTCGCACAAATAAGCAGTTTCTAGGAGATAAAAATATTTTTTGTTGGGTAAATATTCTGAGCCATCTACAGTTGTCATGGGACATTGATGGAGGGTTAAAGAAGTTGGATTTAGTTGTTTTAAATTATTATTTCTCGTGCCCTCAAATCACCACTGGAGTGTAACAAAATGTTCAAATGTCCCACACAAAAAATAACCATGTAAAAAAAGAAATTGTAATTCGCCTTTGCCAACTAGGCCCATCTTATCAAACAAAATTTGAAACTGGATCAAACAGAGGTTGCTTTCATGCTCAACTAATGGTTAAGAGTTGTGCGACCTATGTTTGACACTGAAAATTTTCACGTTTGTAATCAAGATGACACATTACATTTGGTCTTAAACACACTTTTCTCAACTTACATGCTTTCATAGTTCTTCCTAATCTGTTCTGGGATCTTGGGCTTGGTCACACGGACAGCTTGTACAAGGAGTCCCGGCGCCATGGAGTACAGGTCCTTTTGCAGAGCTAGCTTGAGGTTCTCATCAATTTGATCTATGCAAGAGAAAGCCAATGTATTCATAGACATCCTATCACTTTTGAAGATAAACATCACTATAAGTGAAATTTATATGATTGGGTTGTTATAAGTCGGAGCGTTGATATGGTATAAGTAAGAATTAATAGTTATCTTACACGTGATGTGACCAACAGGTGGCGTGTAAGAAGACTAATAATTGTTAAGTGAAATCGTTTTGCACTCAACTGTTACAGTATTTAGAGTTAAGTTATGCTAACTACATAACATTGCCTATGGAAGTTAATTATGGAGTAAATTATTACAGAGGCATTCGATCCAACCAACAATGCCAACACGAAAAACATGAAACAGTTCGATTGACTTCAACACCATTGGTCTCTAAATTGTCCTTGGAATAGTACCAATTGATTTATACCTTCTGAAGGAATTAAGAGAACACGTGTCATTGATAAAAAGTAGTCCAATTCGCTTTATCACTTATTTACGAACGATCTGTTTGGGGATGAAAATCAATTTGTATCACGGTGTGGAAAGGTTTGAAACAATATCTGTCACTTTTCAAGTAACCCGACATATAAATTGAATTTCAAGGGATGCAAAGGTAGGAATCTGTTTTAATTGCAGATGGGAGGCCTGAAGAACACTCCTTAGCCTAGACTAAGCCTCTCAATGTCCGACCACATACCGAACAAATTAATGTACACTTCCTGTAGATTGTGCACACTGCAGAACTGGTTGAGTTCATGATGAACTTTGTTGTAGATCAGAGTCTTGTCATAGTCGGCCGTGTAATTCTTAACAATGTCATAAACGGCCGAAACTTGAAGAATGTTGACAACCTCGATACGGTCAAAGTAAATCATTACACCTCCACTGGAAAATAATAAATAATAATGATTATAGCGTAACGTGGTTGTGTATAGACCGGCCTATTGGGATGAATGTCACGTGACAAGGCATGCCTGGGAGTTGAGAAGCCATTTCAAAAGTCAGAACGTGTTGTTCTAAAGCTGTTGACTGGAAGGTAAAACTGTCAGAATGTGTCTTCTTGAATCACGTGTGTTACATTATGAACAACAGCTGACACCTGTGCCCGTTTCCAAGAATGTAAAATAGATCCTTTCGGGTCAACATGCTCGAAATGCGGTAACAGTAGATTTGAACTTTCCTAGTTTGGCTGCCACACCAACTTCTTTAAGTTGAGTGCTGCTATATTACTTTGGGACATCCTGTTTCACATAATGACGAATGCTGAATATTTTTATTTAATTATGAGATCTCCGCAAAGAACAAGTCATGAAAAATGCAAGGTAACACTAAGGTCAACACTGAGGCCAGAATGGAGTCACAGTTGATATATTTAGCTTAATAAATTGCCTCAAATTCTCATTTCATCTTACAACAAAGTTAGTCTTTTTGTGGGGCTCAATACATTTTGTTTTGGAAAACATCCCCATTATGTTTGTACTTCACAAAATATACTTGTGCGTTCTCTGGTAAGGTGTTTTACTTCAGTTGGCATACGTCAACTCATGCTAACAAACGACAGTAACGTTTCTGTCCATTGTGTATGCATGTAATATCGGTACTCCTCACAACTTCACAACACGAGATGCCAAACTTCTTTTCACCACCAGAAGCAATGAACATATGACAAGAGAGACTCGTGAACTTCTTCCTTTGAAACAGTACTATTTCAAAATACCCCTTCTTTCTCATGTGAGAAATCACATTGAACTCTCACCACTCAACTTTCTTCATTTACCCTCATTTCTTTACTTCAGTCTAAAATGGGGACTTAATATCCAGCAAGAGGTGCTAATGGTGAAGGTCCTCTTTTTAACACCAGAGCGAACAGATTGAGAGTTACCAGGTTAATGGTCTGATGCGATAACCAGAAAACACGCATGTCTACAGGGAGAACTGTTGTCACACTAGAGCCATCTGGTAAATCTAAAATCGTCCGTTCCATGCAGTCTTACCTAGTGCCACATGGAACGTTTTTCACTTCATCTGTCTGCAGAGTCGTCTGCACAGATCTAAACGACGTGATAAATGGTAACATGATGTGATATCCTGGGCTACTGGTCGAAGACAACAAAGCCCCGCCCTACAATGAGACAGTGAAATGATGTCATATAAAGGGCAACTGGTCGAAGACAATAAAGCCCCATGCTACAATGAGACAGAAACATGATCTGATATCCTGGGCTACTGGTCGAGGACAAAAAAGCCCCACCCTACAATGAGACAGTAACATTAGGTGATATCCTGGGCTACTGGTCAAGGGTAATAAATCCCCAGCCAACAGTACATCAGTAATTTCCATAATGGTCTATATAGACAACACATTGATGAAACTATATCAGTAATATTCATTGCAATTTGTAATAGCCATTTTTCCAAACAGACGAGAAACATCAAAGTAAGCCATGTCACAAGAACAAAACTAAGAAAAAATCTTTAGCAATGAAAAGAAGTTAAAAAATACATACAGAAATATAAGACACGCGTCAATGTAAAAGTTTGCCAAAGCTGTGACAGACTGACGAGAACAAAATGAGGTCACACAGGGTACACAAAATACACGTAAAAAGAGATGGATTATTTGAGGGACAAATGTTAAGTGCCTCCCAGAAGTTCAGCCAGGATTATAAAAACAGGGCGTCCAAAATAGGTTTCCCAATTCTCCTAGGAGTCCATGACCAATGACACCTGACTGTGTTTTCTGACCCCTAAGGGCTGTTAGATTGTGGTATGATACTCTAGAGATATGGTTCTGCAATAATTATACCATATTTTATTAATACAACATATCTTCACTACATTTTCTATTCCAGATAGATCACTGAGCTCACAGAGCTGCTGTTAAAAAGTTAAAAGAGACACCCATTTCTACTTGTTTACTTTAATTAGTTGTCCACATTCTGGACAGTGAGTCCAAATGCCGAACAGGGAGTCCTCACAAGGGTGTCTAAATTTGAGTCAGACGCTTTTCCCCTCAGATGAACAAGGGCCCTGAAACTGCATTACATCTTTGCCAACTTGGCCCATCTTGCATACCCGAATTTGAAATTGAATGACGTGAAAGTTACTTCCGTGCTCTCAAAACGCTTCAGAGGTGCACGTCGAATGTTTGCTATTCAAGTGTACAGGAGCATATGCTCATGTTAACTCGACAGCTAGTGGGCAACAAAATCAAATGCAACAAGGGTGAAGAAACTCAGGTCAAAATCAAACAACCAATTTCTCACTCCAAGATGCAAACACATACTTTTCGGAGATCCATGTATCAACGACAGCAAGCGGCACTGGTCGGACATAGCGGTCGAACCAGTTTCATCCACTAAGCAATGGGCCCGTTATTCAGTGACTGCCTGGTTCTCTAAATCCCTGACCACTATATGCGACCAGTGCCCAGCAAGCTAGCTAAAGTTGAAAGCACTGCATAACATACATACCCTGTAATATACTCCAACGTGACCTGGAAAATGAAAGAGTTATAGGATGAGAAAGGTAAGTGTGGATAAAAGTTCTTCAGGTTAATGAAAAAAGGCAAAAAAAGTGAAATTCTCTCAAAGGTCTCAAACTTTCAAGTTTTAATTTCAGATAGTATGACAGAACTGTCAAGCTGTCAAGAAGTCTTGGGCATTGTTACCCAAAAAGATGATAGTTTTAGCAGACATTTTTGCTCGAATTGACAGAAACTTAATCCAAACAGCTTTAAAAAACCTTTTGTTCTCTTTTTAGCCTCAAATTTTGGTTCTTCACCCAAAATCAATAAAGTAAATTCAACTTGTTAACATCCGGAGAAACTCAGAGACCAGATATTCAGATTCAAAAAACAACTTAATCAAAGATAACTTTCTTGAAATCTTGAACATCAACAATGAATTTCTACGGTCTGCTGCCAGAACTAAAGGCTGTGATGCAAATTAGATACAATTTGCATAAGACAATGAAATCTGATTTGAATTTTGAAAAATTCAATTAAGTTGTTCAATGATATAAAATTTTCTGTCATCTGTCCATAAAAACAACATGAAAAGCACCTAAGTACAGTATGAATCATCAAGAAATGTATGGCCAGTAAATTCTCACATAAACCAAAGCTACAAACTGATCTTCGATTAAAAATATTTTCTGTTAAACATAAAGCTGATCTCAAAAGACCCACTGCGTCATTTTATGTGTCAAGCATGGCCTATTGTAATTAATTATGAACAGTCAGTTATTAATAAATTCCAAGCAGCCTATGCGGATTAACCTCAGACCTCTGTCCTTTTTTGTGTTTGTCTTCCCCCAATACAGGGTGCTTGGTACTTGTTGACTTCAATGGTTGCGTTGTTAATTCATCTCTCGGTATAATTTCCATAGCCTAAAGCAACTTTCAACTAAAACGCAATTTGACACCAGTTTTATACACAATAAGTGGAGTAAACACATAGTTAGTTTTGGACAGGGCAGGTTTATATAAGTTTGTATTTAGTAAGCTATACAAATCAATAACAGAAGACATTATCTGAAACTTACCTTCTTCGATTTTGTGCAGAGAAAAATTTAGAAACAATGCAAAAAATGCAACTACAACGGCTATGACAGTCAAAGCATGTTGCGCCATGTTTCTGAAAAAAAAAACAAAACCAACAACTGATGAAAACAATTGTTACTTCACAAGTAAGGTATTAAAAATATTGTCTTCTAAGGCATTAGGTTAAAATGAACTCAACATCTGGCAGCTGTATGGCTCTAACCGGAAACCCAAGAAAACAAATGGTTAGAACTTTAGAAGTACTGTAGTCTAATTACGAGGCAAATTCAACAATGGACAAGTACAAACTACAGAAAACAGACCGCAAAACTTAATTTCCAAATGNTAAGTCACGCAAAATTCTGCCACCTGGCACCTCAACAAAAAACAGGTATTGGAGTATGGTATAGGAGTTAAGCACCTGTTTAAATTTTATGAATTTAATATTTTTCAGTGCTCATTTCTTTAGAAGTGGAGGAATACGTGTACACAAATGGTTTGTTGCATTTTTTGCGATTCGTCATCTTGTCTATAGTGATGTCTAAATGCATATTTCAGTCACAGTTTGTCATATTCTTCTTCATAATCACACGTCATCGTTCCCGGCCAGTTTGCCGGTCGACAAAGAAACTGTTCACGGGGCTAGACCGGAGACGGTTCATCGTACTATTCGTAACTTGCACTATGCTTCCAACCAACACTATACCTAAACAGAAAAATTTGAAATGTCGTTACTACTGTACCTTTTACTTAAAACAATATCTAGGAAGCAAACTGAAACCCGAAACAGTTACTACAAGGGGGCCGCCATACTAAATACTACACTCGAGACCTCTTGTGTGAAATGTATTTACTATTGAGCAAATGCACAGTGCGCAAACTTCAGGCAAGAGCGGTTCTATGCTGTCTCCTGAGGTCCATGTTATCAAAGGTCTAAGCTCAGTTAATGGTCGTTCGGGTGAATGTGTCACTCGTAATTACGATCAATCTTCGCTGGTGTTTTACGACCATAATCGTTACAGAAATTGGTTTGTAAGTAGCGTGAGCTCTGCACACAATGAGCCGTACCGACCCCAGTCATTGGTTAAGTTCTGCTCGCGTAATTTTACGCTCGCTTTTTTTCGCTCACTAATTTTCGCTCGTTAAATACGATCGTGAGATTGAAAATGGCCCCTAGTGCGATGACGTGACTTTTCACGCCCACGTAGTGGAGAACGCCTTAAAGATGTACCGATTCGTCTTTGGTTGCAGCCGGGCAGTTATTGCACGCTGTACGCAGCGTTGAGTTTTAATGTTCGGACTTTATAGAGAGAGAATGCGAGCAAAGAAATGAAATTAAGACAATCTTTATAAGATTTTTCGCAAAACGAGTCTCTAATCTCACCTGAAGCGTCTATAGTGCGCCACCGGTTGAGTTGAGAAAATCAAGTGTCCCCGCCGGGGCCATGTGCCATAGCGACCCGAGGACTGATTTACCGTAGGCCTCACAGTTGGCTACCGTGGTTAATTCAACTTGAAGCCCATACGCATACTAATAACCGAATGCGCGTCGTTTTTACCGTACACTGAGTTGCAAACACATCAACATCGACCCTTGTAACGAAAGTTTACGAACCGACATAAGCGTACGTGGATCAAGTTGGCTTCGGTTGCAACATTTTTGCCTACCCCTACTCATTAAATCGTAACGCTTTCTAAGCCAAGCTTCACGCCGGGAAGAAGTGCCATACAGAAGCAGTCGCGGATCCAGCTTGCCCAGAAAGGGTGCCGGCAAGGGACACATATAGCCCGGCGGGGTTGCTTTAGAGTCTATTCATTCAGCAACGTAAAGTGACAGAACAGAGTGTTCCCGGCAAGACATCCCGAGAACCCACGACTTTTTCATCACTGACGGTCAACTTCCCTACAAAATGGTGCATTTTTCTACAAATTCCATTTGAAATGCCATCTTTCCGGTTTAATTCCATGCCAAAGTGTTGACTGAAATGTTCCTCGAATTACTTCCCTACTATAAAGCTCAAGAAGGTTAATATAGGCCTAGTCATATTTTTGACAAAAGACATACTCATTTTTGATAACATGTAGTGTCAGGCGCTCGGCATATGGGTCAAAAAGCCCGTCCAAAAATTCCTCCAAAGGGCGATTAGACCTCAGAAAAACTTTACAGAACAGTGTTTCTTGACCCGCGTGACTTGGAACTAGTCAATCGACGCTTCCTGTAGGACCATCAGGTGCGCATCCAGGGTAGAGTTCAGTGGCCGGCTGCTTGAAACTGTCCCAAATAGGGACTGCACTAAGTTCCCTAAACTTTTCCATATTTGTTTCGTTCTTTAGGCACAGATGTAATATTTTTTCTATAATTTTATCTTTATTATGAGCTCTACTTTCACTAATGGTATTTTCTAATAATATCACTAATACTGAGCCCTTAAGTTAATCAAAATAATTAGGGTCTTAGTCCTTAAATTAGGGGTGTTGCATGAAAAGATCCCTACTTATTTGAGTCCAATAATATTTAGAATTCAATGCAGAGTTTACTCTCGATTTATACCAAAGCCATAAATTGGCATAGTAATGATACTCAAACAGTATAAGATAGGACAATCAGTGTTTTCAAACGTCCACAAATACGCAGTAGATTTAGGGAACTATTTGGAACTGTTTCATGCAACCGGGCACAGTAGTTCAGTAGCTGTCTCATGGCTAGAAAAAAATATTGCCAAAATCACGTGTTCACGTTTAAAATACACTGCAATATCTTGCATAATCTCACGAAGTCTTAGTTTTCTAGCGAAGTACTAGCATTATTGAACTCTACCCAGAGCTCTATTGCTTGCTCCGGGTGTACTTTTTTATGTGTTGATACTGCAGATGACTTTGACAGGACATGCCACATTTATTATTTCAGGTTTCGTGGCTTTTGACTCAGAAATGATGTCTGAGCTAGTATACCTTCACTGCTCAATGTTATTTATTGAGTGTATTGAATATCCAATACATTGTCCAAGTGTTTCAATACTAGCGGCAACTTAATCAAGCTTGATAACTTCATTCAAAAGTTTACAGCTTCAGAACTTATAATCGTGTTAGTTCAAGTGTGATTAAGTTTGAAAGTCCAGCAAGCCTGCTCGGTTTCGTGAAGGAATCCTTTAACCAGTGCCCACAAGAAGATGTGAATATTTATATATCCTTCGAAATTTTGTGAAAATTCATTAGAAGTATCAATATCAGTTTGGCATGACATACGATATATATAACTTATTTGTATTACAATTTTTACTAAAGAACACAATTATCTTCATTATGACTAATATTTTCTAAATTGCATCATGTGCATCCTCCATCAAGCAGCTCAGTCAGTGTTTATGTACTTAAAACAGCCAATTCTTATCCTGTATTCTATCATTTTATATAATTTCATATCCTATATCATCTAATTTCTTATAGCATTTCAATGTGTTTGTATAAAGATTTTGTAAGCAACAGTAAGAGCACAGATAACGTCTGGCATCTAGGTATGCGTGAAGTCAAGTTGTTCCCACATGGAAAAATTTGTTCACTGTTCCACTTAAGATTTTTTTAGACTTTTGACATATTATACAGCAGCTAAAGAGCTTTCATTTGGTATATAATTCGTTACTATGGCAATTTGTTTCGGGTTACTCCGCGTTTGAACCAGTCCAACATTCTGACCCTTACCAAAGATACTATATCCCTTGCCCTTACTGAGCTTGTATGCGTATACAGACATAAGCAATTTCAGGTATGTCTATGTAATTTATTTTCGGTGATCGGGCATGTAGACTAAATTTTGATTACCTCGTGACGATAAAGGAGTCAGTGAAGCACACACGTTTGAAGATCAAAAGTCAGTGAGTAGCATATAGCCGCCGAAGCACAAATTGGTGCGTTTATTTCGTAACAGAGCACAATCACATTCCTTTACACATTAAAATACAATACAAATAGATTTACTAATTAAAATATGCTGTAAATAAATACTGAAAGCCTGAGTTGAATATAAGAGACTGACACGACATTGAGTTTCAGTTCTATGAAAAAAAAACAGTTACACGCGCACAGCACAGGTTTTAAAAGCGTGGTTATCGTTTCGTTGACATTTAAACCTGTCAAAAACTTCAGCACTCAAAATTCTCTAGCACAAACAACCATAGATAAAAATAAACAATACAGTTAGTAAAACAATATCTTCGGTTAAAGCCCGAAATGTTAACAGTCCTCCGGAACCACCACTAACTGAAGACCGCAAGTGTTCGATCGAGATTGTGCACGATCCTTGCCGGTCCCGTCTAATGGTCTGATAGTTGTTGACGGACGAGAAACTATATCCCGACCAAGATACCACAGGCCTATGGAAAAAATGTAACTGTAGCCCAACTTACGCTAATTTTTTCACTACCTTTTATGTGTGAAATGTGTCAGACCTCCAATTACATGTCTTTGACATTCAAAGACTATAATTCACATCTTGGAATTCTCAACAATAGTTTCCGGTTCCGAAATGTTCTTTATGGGAGTTGTTGAGCCCACTCTGTTTCCCCGCATCGTCTGCCTAAGTAATATATTCGTGATACAAATTCCAAGCATGAATACACCGACCAGCAGTATCATGCATGCTATCAGCGGAACCTGGACGTCGAGAACTTGGATTAAAGCAGACGACAATACAAAAAGGAAGTAAATGAAAAAACTGAGTCCAAGAAAAAGTGTTTTTCCAATGGGTCCATACGTAGGTTTTTCGTTTGGTTGAAGCTTCTTTTCAATTTTAAGAAATACCCACGTTAATCCCCACCCCCAAAAGAAATAGAGATAGTACACTCCGGGTATTCGTATAAGCTCAGAAAGACGCGTGAAATATTGTCCATTGGCGTCTGGTATCCAGCTATAACACCATATAGCTATGGCAAGATAGACCGCCAACGGCACCAGGCGGAAAATGAAGTGAATCTTTCTCCAGAAAGGCAGCGAAAAAATCTGGAAAATAATAATAAATATGAGGTTTCTAACAATAAAAGTATTATTGCAGGAGAGAAAACATGGGTCGTGTTTTCTCAACATTACTGCTGATTAAAATGCATCTGTTCTATAAGGCAAAGATCCATTATCATGACCAGGAAAAGGATGAAATTAAAAACAAAATAGATAAAGTAAATTGACAATTGTCTTTTTAGTTGTAAAAACGAAGTATTTACAAAGCTAACAAGAATAAAAGTACATTACCCACCGACTGTTGGATCTGACAACAAAGCATGAAGTGAATATTACATTTTGCTATTGTATCAATACAAAGGTGGCCTCGTAGGGGACCCGGACCCCCTGGGAGCTACCTGGGGCTCGCTCATACTTTGGTTAGACTGAGTTGTGTTGAATGTGATTTAGTGGCAGAATACCAAATAAATTTAACAGGGATGATGTCAATTGTCAACTGAGACCGAGATTACTTTGAAAAATGCAAGGATTATTAACAGGAATCTTTCAAAACATGCCATTACCCAAGCCATACCTGTGTAATGACAAACACGCCGGCGAATCCAAATGCAAACATGGGCCAAAGAAGCGTTCCATTCAACTCCGGTCCACCTGTTTGGTAAGCCACCAGCCCTCCATGAAACGCCACCCACACCTCGAGTAACAACTTCCAATATTTGTTCAGGTGAAATTCCGTATATATTAGACTACCTGGAGAAATGAAATGAGCAAATTCGTCAGAATTCTGAATACGTACCATTCGAAAAATAATAAATGGCTCTCGAACTTTGAATATGTGTAGTAGAGTGATACTTAGAGAAATACTCGCAACGCACTACTTTTCTGTCAGGTAGGATTAGGCTAAGTGTAAATATTACTTTCCAGTCTGCCATTACACTCGTTTTGGAATGCAAAATTCATCGGAGTTAAAGCAGAACACATTTCTTATAGCAACTCGGAAACGTTGACAACACGGCTGAGAAAAACTAAAACTTTCTGTAACAAAAATATCATTTAGAAAAAATATCTAAACAAATATCACATCCCTCACTCGATTCCGCCTAAGTTAAGGATGTAGTTCTCAAGAAAAATTCCAAATCGGGTAACTTCGGAACGTCATATCTCAGAAATTGCTAGTGTATTCATATGAAACTTCCTCATTCCATGCTTCATGTACAGTTCTACAAAACACTAAAAGGGATTGTTTTTAAAAATGTTCCACATTTGCATGAGGGAATATGGAAATAGAGGTTTTATATTCTTTATAAAAAAATCAAGTTCCATAAAACGAAAATGAAATGCTTTAGAAAACGTTAACAGCGGTTGAACATTGATATCAAATGAATATGCCTATGTTTTAATACCCTAATTATTTGTTGTGGATACACATTACATGCTTGCTAAATTTTACTACAATAAAATACAGGTGACCAATTAAAGTCAGATTAGTAAAAAGCCAAAAATTAAATTCTAATTTCAGAAAAAAATTACTTTTACTGAGTTAAAATCTGTAGAGATGTAGTTACTTGGCCAAATATACCGACTTATCTATAAAGTCCTAACTACGGTACAAATTTAGCTTCGCTGCCACCCGCTAGGAGTAGTCACGTGAAGAAAGTGTGCGTATAGCAGAAAAGAATATTGGTTTTTACCTTGCAACAAAAACATCCAAGTGTTAGCAAATCCCATCGCGTGACCCAATGTGTTCTCCATGGGGTGGTACCAAAAGGTGTAAATGGCTGCCCAGGAAAACGCGTAACCGTGGTATCTGGAATTAAAAAATGGCATTCAGGGCACACCAATAAACATAGTCATCAACTATTTGTAAACTTCAATCACGCAAGCATTTCCATCTCACAAAGTATCAAAACCAGCCTCGACTCACTTGCGTATGAGGTTTATAGGTGCGAAGTCCATTCTTAATTTTTGGCTCCACTTGTCTTTATTATGCACTGTCGGCCATCCGAAAAAGAGCCCCCTCTCGCGGTATTCCATAATAACAACAAACACCAACAACATAATGACGGAGCCTGAAAAAACAAAACGTCGTGTTACAACGTGAAACTCAAAATTCACAAGGTGGCACAAGTGAAGGAATGGTCCAGTCAGTAGAAATGTATGCATACACGTCATATGGAACTCTAATCCCACGAACACCCTATCCCGTGAACTGCATTTGCCGTCTCAATAAGTTCAGAGAGCGGTGCTGGTGAGCTATCATGATCTCAAGAGGTTTGTATATTATGTATAGGACAACTCGTACTTACTTTGAGAGCTGGCAATGCTGACGTCTTGTGCGGTTGCGTCATATGTCACGTGAGTTTGCAGGAGATGTAAGAGGTGGAAGAAAACGTTGAGAGCAAACAAGATCCAGTTGAACGGTTTAAACATTGTCGAATACTTGGGGACATTGGCGGGTTCCGAGGCCTGAGAAGAAAATGAAACAGTTTCGAACAGTCTAAATCATTGATTTTAGAAGTTACGACTATATATTAACTATCGCTTCTTCTCCTACAGTGTTTCCATCCACGTTGGTGGTACAAAGGGATGTGCCTTAAACTGCGTTACTCTTGACACAAAACATACAAAATCTTTTACTCATAAGACAACTTCATTCAGAATCTTATTTTCAAGAAATTTCTACGGTAGGGTAATAGCTAACTAATTGGCGGCAACAAAAAGAATAGATTTAGATTAATTTCAGAAATTTAAGTGACAACATTAGGGTAGCTTGTCTTTCTCGTTAATGTTTTTTTCCTTATGAATACAGTTTTTAACTGAGAAGATATTTTGTCAGATCACTTTTGGCACGTATCTATAATATGGTCGAAACGGACATTCTTTTAGCTCTGTCTATACACTGGGATTAATTGTAAACGAGTCTGTATCAACTTTGTATGTGCAGACAACGATCCAAAAGTCGTATACGACTTCTCCCGAGTCGATCGAGATTTTAATCGACAAGTCTAAACACCTTTTTAACAGGAAAAATTAAGTCGGGACCCCAGTCAATCAACCCCGATTAATAATATGAGACAGACAGCGTACAAAATCGTTTACAAAAATCTGGATATGTTAAAAGGGGTTTGAAAATAGCTTTAATGTAACCCGTGCAAATAGACTAAGCTTTTTCAATCCGTGCAGTTCACCTAAAATTTGTTTTTTAAACACACAACTTTGAAATCTTACAATTTTCAATACTCTCATAAAAGGCGTTTCATGGAAAAGCGAAGACTGTCTACTAGCTCCAAACCATATTTACTTTGCTTAAGTGCCGCCGTGCCCTATAACCCATACTGTTGGAAATGCTTTCAACTGTCAATAAAAAACATTTTTCCCCTATGGAAGACCGGCGATGAATCGAAATTTCACATCAGACAACAGTCAAAGACGGGGTAAATGTGTCATACTGGCAGCCGAGATGACGTCATTTGACAAATAGCCTGCTTTACGAAAGAGCGCGCGAGCGGGAACAAACATAAATTTACGCCTAAACGTCACATTGAAAATTATTATTCATTTATACAAGGTACATTGGCACAAGGAAAATTAATATCACGACAATTTCATTCTGATTTCTGGGAGCAGTCTAATATCTTACTGAAATCAATGCTAAATTAGCGAGTTTATTTTTGCTGCAAGCGTTTCGCGTGAGCGACAGAGTTATAAGACCGCGTATTCTATGCGTGATATGTGACCCAGTTATTACAAACTATCCTTGTGGTAAGGTATTGACCGGAGACATACAATAAGTTTTTGAAATGTATACCGACGTGGACTACTTGTACACATACGTAGGCGCAGCCAACCACCTTTTGGCATTTGAACCTAGCGCCTACGCACCCTAAGTTAAATTCAGTGCTCAAGGTGACCCGATGAGCTTTGGACGCCTACTTACCTCTAATTTTACCACTGCAGCACTGTCTAACAGTAATCATGTATTACACGTATCGGAACAGTCGAAGTCTTAATACTATTTCAGCTGTCTAAGATTTTTCAGGACTTTGAGGTAATTGCCGCCTTAAGCCCAACCAACGCTAACTCCTCAATAATTCATTTCCTACACACAATGAGTTTCTCGCAAGAATCTCATAAGAACTTACCTTAACAATCTGGGCGTAATAGATGAACATCCACACGGAGATCTGATGCAGAATGTAGCTGGCCCATACAAACAGTCGAGTCATCGCTGTCACGCGATTGGGAGGTAACTTCCAGTAGTACCACCGACCCGTGCAATCGATCCCGTACCTGTGTACAGTGAATGAATAAGTAAATCAAGTGTTGGGAATTATAAATAGTCTTTTTTATAATATTAAAATACTCATATTACGACAACAATCGTGGAAACGCAACTATCTTCACCAATTTTTAGTGTTCCAGCCAACACGGGTTGATTGTAGAACCATTTTAGTGCAAAGGACAAGATTTGGCTAGATTGTTTCTGAAACTAGATTAATTTTTAACGCGGACCGGGGAAGTTGATGCGTGTGTTTGACGTTTTTAGAACACCACTGAATATAAACAAAGTTTTTTAAACCAGAATGACACTGCGGTGATATTTCAGTTTCGCCATGACCATCCATAATTTTCGGAGACTGCTTTTTCAATCGCTCTAGCCTTGCAACTAAAATGAGATTGCTGCGGATTCTGAAAGACTAACGTTACCTGCCGGGGACCCCAGGCTCCTCAGTAAAAGGTTCTGGCCAGAAGCGCTCTTGTGACGACACGCTGGTGTTGTGAGTAAAGCCAGATTGCGCGTCCCATCCACGAGCCATCCCTTAGGAAAGAGAGCAAATACTTAAATTACCAGCATGTTCCCTTCATAATAACGAGCCATAAGAGGTCAATAAGAATGTCCGTTTTATTAATAAATGTGCGTGTTCTCTACATTTTATACACATTCAAAGAATCGATTCGCATATTTGTTATACTCTTGGTTTTATTTAAGCATAACATTAAAAATAATCGTATAAACGTGCAGGAAAGGCAAACTAATAAGCATTTCCATTGTGACCACAGGTGTTCCTGGAAATGCAGAAGTAATGCACAAGCAAGCTGAACGCTGTAATTGCTATGACAGCGCTCTGTTGAAGAAATGTCATCCACCCAGGTGATATGAAGTTTCAACTCATATTGGCTTAATGACACCTGGAGTGTAAATCCAAAGCATATTCTTGGGGGAGAGTTCCCAAGTTTTACCCATCACACGGGAACACCTCACCAAAGCTGATTTGGAATTGGTGGTCATGTCCACCACATAAGGAGTACAAGAAACGTGATGGCGGAGAGCCAAACCTAGGCAGGTCACATTTTCTGCAATGGGGGTTCAGTAACTATAGAGCTTCAATGGTATTAGGCCTATACGTCATTTCGGCTTCCACGTGAACATCACCACTTTTGTTTTACTGTTACTATTCCCCAAGCTTACATCTTAGTCGTCTTACAATGTTTTTAAAGGTGTTTTCTGGACAATGCTGCGCCACGTGAAAGCATCTGCACTAGATACAAAGAAGACAGTGTCATCAGCGTAAGCCTGAACAACCACGCCTTAGCTAATGTAGACCATTAACTGCAAAAGGCGGTCCATAACCACATTGGAGAGAGTAGATGACGCAATGCCACCTTGTGGGATCCCTGTAGTGAGACCAGTAGTGATACTGGTCAATGTCACAGATTTGGCGCCTTACAAATCTCTTATGATCACGGAATACCATCGGGGCATATATGATTCAAAAAGGGAGGTCAAGTTGATCACGTTGAATAAACTATAGAAAAACCCAGCGGTCACGTCGCCGAGAACCTGGAAACCGGAGGTAGAATTGAGTTCCGTAGACGAAAGAATCTCTCGACAGAAGCTCATGTGTTCACGTGCTTCGCTTGTAATACTGGGGGATGTCTCGGGAGGTCTTGCGTGGTCTTGAGGTTTTGCGAGGTTCTTGAGTCTATGGAACGAACATTTACTCACCTAACGCAAACATAACGCCAATCAGTGCTCCAGCAAAGAGTATACCAATCGCCCACATGATGACGTCATGGCGTTGACTCCATTTTCTCGAACTGACCTGAAATACGCACGAATTTAAATAATCCTCACTCCGACCCAGTGCTGTAGTGCGGCGTAGGCGCACGTAGGCGCAGCCAACCACCTTTTGGCATTTGAACGTAGCACCTACGCCCGTAAGTTACGTTCAGTACTCAAGGTGATACGGTGGGCTTTGGGCGCCTACTTACCTCTAATTTTTCCACTACAGCACTGTTGACGGTGTTTTTACGGCGCAGATTAATCCGCTTATGGAGGGTTTAAACGATGAACGTAAGAATTTTTTCGGACGTGAAAAAAATATCATTTTCATAGACGTAATAATGGCTGGTGACCCTAATTTTCCCTTTTTTCACTGTATTAGTTTGATGTAGAATATTAACATCCACTTGATTTGTTTGACATACTTAAACGGTTCTTGTATTCATAGATTTGCATAACATTATGCCATAATGTTTACCTCTGGCTTGGACGAAGCCAGCGACTGTTGACTACCGCTTTCGTTCATCCCCTGACCGAGCCTGTTGGCATCTGCAAATATAATAAAAGTTTTATGATTCAAGGCAGGCTCTATAAGCAGGCGTTTATGACTAACATCGTGTCGGGGGGGAGGGGTTCCCGACCATATTTTTGATAGGTGGGCCGCAGGGAAATAAGGATTAAAACGACTTAGAATGTCGCCACCACAAACAATATTCTTTGAGATAATTAACTGTGAAATGAATTAACCCATTTGTAACTAAGGCGCTACTGCGGGAACGTTACTCTTCAGTTTTCATTCATAAATAACATACAAAAATCATATTGCAGTGTTTTAATCCCAACAAAAAACCCTGCGATTGAATTGAAATTTAATGAAACATCCTCTTAATTAGACACCGGCATTACTTTGAAACCAAAAAACGTATCTCGGTACTGTTGTAAATACCGACTCTAATTTTGGAGAGAAGGCCTACACAACTAAAAGTGAACCCCTTCACAAGAAATTTAATGGAAAAGGCAATATATCGTGGAGTATTTGAACGTGGAAGTGAAAGCCCCACCTATCTGAGCGGCACATTACGCGACGACGCATATCCCAACCAGTGTTATAACCAAACCTTCGTAAGCGGTCAATATAACGCTATTGTACACAACGGCAACCATAGAATATCAGATTCTATAGTGTATCTTGGTACAGCTGCACTGTAGAGGTTGGCCCAGAGGCTAGTCTGTGCAAGCACAGTATGCATACACAAAGACCGTGTAATGTTATCACTGTGCTCTTCAAGCGAGCAGGCCAAAGATATTTGGCCAAGACTGGACCAACCATAGACTTGTAATAGGCCTATATAAACTATCAAAACTATGGTAAAATTAAACGATGACTTCGTTGGAGATAGCTAGCTAGGCAGTACACGTTGTGGTTTCGGAGACAGTCCGCATTTGAGTTGGTCAAATAAGAGAGCTCAATTTGACATGTTTCTTGTGATATCGCCAACTGGTTGACACGAAAAAACAACTACCCAAAAAATAAAAGGATATGCACGTACAACACACATAGGTCAAGTCAGTCAGTGCATAGACTATAGAGTATCTATGGTCAGTGCGTGTGATGACTTCAGGTTTTACGGTTCAGAGTTCGACAGCAACGGCAGCTACATTAGTCGAAGTATACTTTTTTCCAACTCACCAAATAACTTCGTTCACACGTAAGTCCAACGTCTTACTTCGGCAGTAATCACACAAGTCCCTGATTAGACTAATCGGTCTAAGCTATTACAGTAATAATGCTCATAAGGAGGTCAGCGAGGGGGCAAACTTATATAACTAATCCAAGCGCGAACGAATCGAACCTAACACTCAGACCACCTATTCACTACCCTCGGAGACAGTATTCTTTGCGCAGACAACGCGCTTGATTTGAGCCTCCAGCGACCAACGTACTTTTTGACACCAAAAATACAAGTATTTTTGAATAAAATATAGTTTTTGTTCCTTACATACCACAGAAAGTAATTAATTGCGACGTAATTACAACGCTCATTATTCGTAGCCCCTTCGAGCGCCCCAGAGATATTCTCAACCAATCAGCGTAAAGTATGTATTGTCATCGTGCCAACCTGGAGCCTCACTGCACAACAACTGAGTTTCTTGGACGCAAGCTACTTATCCGATGTAAGCGCGGCCCACTCGCTCAATAACTTTTTACACTCCCGACATTTGATGAGCTGACGAGTGACTTACTTTGGTTCGAACTATTTGCTTAGGAAATCAACTGACCAGGTTCACATGGCAGTTTGTAAAGCAAGTTACAACGTTATAAACAGAAAGGTCAAAAGTCGATCGCGTAATCTATGGAATAACCGGCTTTGGCAAGCCTACCTTTTAAACCTGCCACGCAAATTTGTTAAAATTTCCATGTTTCAGTTTTTATCGGAAGCTGTTAAGCCGATAGGAGCTGACTTAAAAACAGGAAACGAGCAATACTGTTGAAATGCTTCGCACGCTTTTGACGGAAGCTTTTATTTCTTGTTAGTAGCTAAGACTGCTCATAATGGGAGATACAAGAAACTATATTTTACGTCGGCTTATACATAAACAGGAAATATTAGATCTAACAGGCTACATAAGAAGACATATAATGAAGCTAGCTGGATGAACAAATGAGACTAGATCTAGAGTTTATATATTGGTAAACAAAAATAATGTGTTTAGAACCTAGAACTGAAAACCTATGGCTTAGAAGTAAAAAGGTGAAGTAGTTTAGAAATAGATTCAATCTATGTGACTAGAAGGACAGAAAATCCCTAATAAATGGAGCAGTGAGGATAATCTACTAAGCATTCATGTACATTGCCCTCCAGTCCGGGTCCTCACCAATCTCTGAGAAACATTGAAAGATGCAGCGACTCTGATGGGACGACTGTTCCATGGGAAGACCGTGTCAGGCCGCAACAAAACGAAATAACGCGGTTCTATATTTTTCTGACTCTAGATACATAAAACGTAATCACGAAAGGAATATTTATCTCCCCTCTGTTGGATCAGACCAATGAGTTATTTAGCCAGGGGATTTGATTTGGATTCAAGGGCCATAGTCAAGTTAGAAGCGTTGTAATAGTGGTGACGTTAAATTTCAGTGTTCTATTTAACACGTGTAACAGCAAATCATATGTGTTCACATAATCGTTTTAGACAAATAGCCAAACAGCCCTTCTTAGAAGGCACGTAGTAGAATTTTCCAAGTTAGATGGAGTTTACATTCGCACAGAAGTTTATCTACCAGGGTACATTTGACCACGACTGCGTTCCGTAAACGCAACACCACTTCGCGAGATATCGCCATTCGTTGTTACCTAAGCATGTGACCACAATCAGGTTTCTAGCGAGTCTTCTATACTAGTAAGGAACGCATTGCACCTAGAGAGGACTTTTGAACCGAGTATGTAACGAGATAAGAACAATTTTACTATGATACATAGGCGGATTTAGGGGGGGGGGGGGCGGTGTGTGCAGTTTTAGTGTTTGGGGGGGGGGCTCAAACCCAATTTCAAGTGTCAAATTCGGAACACGGCACATTCGTAACGGAGCTATGGCTAAGTATAGGTTCTCCCGCGATATCCCAGGCGACCGGCAGTGGCGCCTACGACTCCGTTTTCGTCGTCTGCTCCACTGTGCAATGAAGAAAATTTACTTCATTTTTTAAAGAGAATGCAACCTGAGTGACGATGGAAAAACAGAAGCTGCTGGTAAGATGATAATTTTAATCGAAGCCTTAGTGTATCACTCAGAAACTTGCAATACTCTCTTTGTCAAACCTTATCTTAAGACGATTTCCAAAGCAATCCCGTCATTATTGCCAACAAGAAAAACGGATTTGGTCTTTTGGGCATTTGAAGACTATTTTAAATACGACAAATTTGTTAACAATTGATGGCACAAAATATAAAACGTGTAATAAGCATTACGAAAAGAAGTAGGTTTCGCGCGCAAACGCTGTGGACCATAAACAAGTAGGTCTTTTAGTATGGAATTTGTAGTTAATCGTGGTGGTGTTGTGGTAACGCACGCGCTCTCTATCCGCCAGGTCGTGACTACGAGTCTCTGGTACGTTCAGTTTTCCTGTTTGACACGTTCTCCGTATAATGTTTTTTTTTTCCTTTTTTTCTTGGATAATACTTCAGGAATCAAGGAAAATGCTTGATTTTTAGAGGTAAAAACAGAAAAATTTCCTGAGCGGGAGGGGGGCAAACCCCCCTTCCGACCTCCCCCCATTCGGTGCTATGCGCATCTACAATCGTGGTTCAGTTTGCGCAAATGCTTACAGCCGGACAAAATGTTGGGCCCCCCCTTGTGATATCCTAGATCCGCCACTGTGATAAGTAACCTAAATCAAAATTCGTTTTTTGACAGGGCGCTCGGGTTTACTGGCACATTAAACTTGAAATTTCGAGCTGAGACACAAAATCAAGCAAATAGTGGTTTGCTGAGATTAGCGCGCAATCAACCGTTTTCTTAACTGACCTAAATCACGCTCTTTGAACGTCAGTACTTTAATTAAATAGTACAATCACTAACCTTGATTTTAGCGAATGTGTGGCAGACCATGGCGAGAATTCGCCATTCGAAATAAAATCATAAAAACAACAGATTCCATTGTTTTATAGCTCTGGTCAAGGCTAAGAACTTCAAAAAGTCTATCCCACCCAGCAATAGTAACAAACATTCACTTTTCGGCTGTAAAAGTGATAATGGATCATCAAATGCGAACTAGGTAGAAAGTATTCATTAATTAAACCGAAATATACTCGTGGCCACACTGAATCGTACACTACTTCGAGTAGAACAAAAAAGGCAAAAATAATTCAGAGTTCAAGTTCATAGATTAGACCCAGGGCCGAGATCGAATCTTGACCAAAGTTCTAATATAATGAATGGACAACTTTGCGCTTTCGCTTACGTCCTAAAATGGTTGTGAGGTTAGTTCTGAGTCCGTTCGTGCTCGGTGAGATTATTTGTAGGAAGCTAAAAATTTTACCATTTCATCATAAAACTTAATTCGTCTTCAACCCACCAGAAATTAAAACAACAAAAACTATTCCTTTCTATCAACGGTGTTCCCATTGAGAATGTTGACAAGTTTAAGTACTTGGGCCTTATTTTAGATCCCAATCTTAAATTTAATCTGCACATAGATCATATCACAAAGAAATTATGAAAGGAAATCGGTGTACTTAAACGTCTAAGCAAATTTCTTAATGTCAGTACTCTTAAGACCCTTTACCATTCTATTATTCAGCCTCATATTGATTATTGTTTATCGGTTTGGGGGCACACTAGTGACACACTTGTCAGCAAAGTCCAAGTAATCCAAAATAGAGCCGCCAGGGCTATCCTGGGTACTAGAATTAGGGACACTAGGGTTGACGACTTGTATTCCAAGCTCGAATTCTCTTAGCCCAGAAATTAAACGGTCCAATTCAATCACTACCTTTAAAGTAAATATTAAAAAGTGGCTGTAATTTACCTAACCTTCTATACCCTGACTGTCTTAATCATGTCATTTTTTCATTGTCGTAAATACTCTCACTGTCTAGAGTCATCTCTTAATTTATTTCATCTGTCTTAGTTAAATTTTTACCATTATTCGTCATTTAGTTAATGTCTTAATTCTCAACCTGTTTTAATTGTATCTTTGTTACGTATATTTCATTGTTGTTTTATTACTTCATTGTATTATATTACTGTTTTTCTTGTTGAGTGCCCTCTTGGAAAGCAGTGCTATCACTGAAGAGGCCACCCTCATTTTAAATATCACAATAATAAATAATAAATAAATAAATGCTTTGCTCGATCGCGACTAATCCAACAAGGCGCAGGAGGTCAGACCCAACCAGCTGCATGAATAACATGCCCGGAGGAACTGGTTTTAAAATGCGGACACGTTATATCAGACTGCTGCCATTTAGAAGAGTTCCTACTGTCCATGGCTTCCACGGCGCAAACAGAATGAGATTGTTACGGTGGAGAAAATGAGTGCGACCTGGATGTCGGGAGGTCTCGTGTTAGCTGCAGTTGAGGCAGTGAAGAGCACCGACAGCTATTCACGATTCTGACAAAATCACGATGAAACAAAAACAGAAACATAAATAGCCGAAAAGGCAGATTTAAGGGGGGGGGGCATGGACCCCCCATTGGTTGCCGCAAGCAAAATGAAACAGCACCAGCGTGAAGCGTGAGGAAATACTGAGTTTAGTAACTAGAACCTAGAACCGGTAGCGGATGAGGGGAGGCTCAGACTTCAGCGGAATCGTGTCCCCGTTTTTATTTTTTTTTAGTCCTCCACAGATAGATTTTCTGAACAGGAGGTCCACATCCCCGACTCCCGCAACTTTCAGCCCGCCTGTGCAAATGCAATTGCGCTTTGCCCAGTTCCCCGAGGCAACATGTTGCCCCCTCCCCCTTATGGTATCCTAGAACCACCACTGTAGCGATAGCCATTCAAAAATTGAACGCTGAACGCAGCCTTTCGCCAAGTGGAAGTCTATTACTCCCTGTTGTTTCGTTCTTTCTCGTTTCCTCCCTTGAATCAAAAGCGGTTAGTAAACTCGCCTTCCATCACAAAAATAACTTTTGAATTAGACCACTTATCGCTGAAAAATTGGTCCCAAGTTTCCTTAGTAGAACTGGAGATGACTTCAGGGCTTTGAAAAAACCGACAGTTCGATCGTCATTCCTCGAGACCTGCCCTTTATAAGTCAAGTTGCCAGTCACGTGGCGTCATTTCACGCGCGGAGCATGGCCAAAATAATCTGATTATTTTTACAGTCTTTGTGCACATTCACAGAGATCATTCAACTATATTGTTTTTGTACTATAACCTATTTCTGGTGTATTATGTAAACAAGCCATATTTTACACCATTAGTCAATGGTTCAGTCATTGAGGCATAAATTTTGCCCAGTCTCAAGTGTTTTGTGTTATTTTTGTTGCCAGACAATGCCAGAGACCGTAGCGTCTTTGCCTCCTAGTAACATTCAGACTTAGTTTGCATTTCTGCCACTAGGTGTCACTTTACATTTTTTAAATTTCACTGTTTACAATTAGTCTACAATAGTAAAACATGTAATGTGAGTGTATTATTGTTCAATACAATGACATCGATGGGACCATGTTCATGTTACTTGTTTTACAAAAAAGATAGCAAAATCTGTTGTTTTTACAAATATAAGAACTCTAAGCTCTATGATGGTTATTATGCAACTTCAAACTCAAATTTCTCAAAAATGTGCAACTTTAAACGTGGGAATTTTTTAGTTTTTGAAAACATTCTAGTAAATGAATTAAAAAACACCAAAATAAAATTGCCCCCCTAAAGTACTCACAAAAACCATTTTCTAGAAGCCCTACACTGAAATTCTGGCCCACCGCCTATAAAGGAATCACGAACTGTGAGTTCTTTGCAAACCCAGAAATCACAATTCGTCTGAGTAAAGAACACGTTGATACCAGTTTTTTATCCACAAAAGAACGCTGTTTAGGACGGTACGTGGGTTTATAGCCCCTTTAGTGCCATTCTTTCTTCTTTCGTTATTTCTGCACTACTTTTTTAAGCCCCTCAGTTTTCCAATTTGTTGTCATTAAAGATGCCCTTTTCTCTTCTTTTCAATTAAAAACGTCACGAAAGGAATTTGACACCAAATCAATTTAGTTTGAACTAATTTTCAAATTATTCTCTTTCAACACGTAATCAAATGTTATCAAAATAACCAGAATCAAATATGTGATTTTCAAAATAATGTTTGAAATTCTGATCGTGCACAAAATGGCTGCCACAGATGAAGAGCACTGAACTCTACTTTATATGACTTGAGCGTAAAAACGCGAATGTGTGCATGGCTGTAATTAGCAAAATGTCCCTATTTTCAAAGGGTCAGCCTCCGAAAAGAAAGATTGTCTTTAGCCCAACGTTACCTCTACCAGGTTGAGAGATGACTTTCTCTTTCTAAATGGAATTTCTTCTCCAGTGGAAGTGGCTATGATAAATTTTAATTTAACATGTTGAATTTCAATGTTTCTTGATAAATTTCAATTTACAACCGAAGAGGTGACCATTTGTCCTGCTTTTACGATAATATATCCATCCGCCACACTGCGCTAAGCATGGGTAATTAGTTTGCTATGTGGACATCGCAAGCATGTCGATTGTAGTTTACTGTGCCAATAAATTTGAATTTAGGAATCCCAACATATAGAGCAGTCGTAGCCACAAAACCTCTTTCGGGTCCGCAAGCAGGCAGTTCCATGCGTGTACAATGACACTTACCTTTTAAAAGTGGCGTGTTTTCATTCATATTGGTGCCCAAGTTTTTGCGTCGACGTCCAGTTGTAAACTGGCCCTCTGAGTGTTGCATTTTAGAAAATCTTAATTATGTAATGCCACGGGTTAAAGCCCAGACTCTGCCCCGTCGCCGTTATATGACGATAAGCGGACTTTACCACTGAACCAATGGAGTACCCATTACTTGCAAGGTCACATGTAACCATTGATAACAATACTTTTTAGTCGCTATGTGGATATCTGTGTCACGTAAGCCAAATACTGTGTAAAGATATATATGCCAAACTACACTTATTTTCATACTGTCTAGCCGACATTTCTGGGTGAAGCAACCGAGGTCAATGGCCCACTCACATAACATTCGTGTAATTTAACATATAGTTACGTTCAAGATTTAACCAACATTTCTCCATTCTATTTTCTTTTCGTCCAGTAACGTGTCAGTGCAATAACCCAAACTGTCATTGTACGGCCACATGACACGGTTATTGTACCGGAAAGAAAACAGAGTCGACGGAGAAATGTAGATTAAACATTTAATTGACGCATTCTGATATGGGTGATGTTATTAGCCTCTGGTGCCGGTCATTGTCGATTGAGAATTTTCACGAGCCGGACGGCCGATTGAAAATACTTACTCGGCGCAAAAATCTCGGCTAATAACATCATCCGGCACATTAAAACACATTTAGTTTAACATATATTTATCACCAGTGCTTCATAACTGATTGTAATGACACTAATTTTATCTCGTCAATTTTATTGAGTCACTTGAGCAGCACAGCATGACAAAAAATTTTTCGAACGAATGAAACTTTTTTTAACCTATTGTCTATATAGCGGCACTGGGGTACGGACCCGTCTTTTCTACGGTGGGCCTGGAGGGCGTTTGCATACATATGCAAACTTTTCGCCACAGGTTTCATCACTCCACGAACCTAAAATGGAAAACATTAGATGATTTGATGCGGAACCAAACCTGAGTCACCGTCACTCATGTGTTTTGCTTTAAATAAATTGTGATGACCAGTTGTACTTATGGGTATGGAAACAGCAAGCCACACTGAGTAAGATGGGCAAATGAACCTCAGGGACCACAGAATACCTTATTTTTACTAAAAATGACATGAAAAAGGTTCCCTTCACCTTTAAGATGAAAGCGTTCAGAGAATCTACGCTGGTTGCTCGGCCTAAAAGCGGGTCAGTATATTCGACAATGAATGCGACCATCGTTGACCCGACGACATCGAGGTCGGTCAAATAAGCCGAGTTTTGGTGTTCAAGAATTGTAATTATTTTAGTATCCAAATGGTTGACATACAGTGGCGGTGTGACGTCAGCTGCTGCAGAA
>NMRA01000145.1:256332-278975 GCA_002633005.1 Phoronis australis
GGGGCGAATGCACAAAGCATAGGCCTTAAACAAATCCCGTTTACCGTTTTTTTTGTAGTAAGGTTCACAAACCCAAAAATTCGAGACCCCGGCATTCGTACATTTTAGACTGGGCATGTGGCGAAATTCTGCCGGTTATTCCTGTGCCCTGCCCCCCAACTCAAAATCCTGGATCCGCTCCCGGGCCCTACCGCAATATCTAGTCATCACTTGCATTCTCTTCCAAAAGTACGCTTTTTGACACATATCACTTAATGGCAACTATGCAATGCCCTGGCATCGCGCATTACTCTCATTGTCTTATTTATGTATCAGGTCACGTGAACACAACCTATTAAAAAAGAGTTGTCAGACTTCAAACGCGATTCTGTCTTTGCAGACAACTAGATCTCTTACCGTCATCTGACTGCAGCGCCACACACAGGTGTGTGTTGTGCTTGTCATCCGGTTGATCAGTCGCCCATCTGGTGAAGTTCACAGCTGCCCCATCATCCCACTCGTAGCCACTTATAAGTTTGTTCAAACCGATCCACTGTTTTCTTTCGTGCTCCAGCTATAAAAAGTAATGTTGTTACTGGGCCGTATTATGGAGTCGATGACGATGACGATGATGTGGAACACTAATGTAGGTTCAGTGAAAATGATGATGGTGCAGGTGGTGACGGTGGTCTGAGAAGAGCCGTTTAACTTCGGCCGTCGGCTTGTGTCAAGGAGCTGGTGCGCGCTGTACCGGAAAATTTTCCCAAAGTACGCACATGGTGTATTTTTGGCAACTGTTTGTATTTTTGAAAATCTTATGGATTGCTCTAAATACGTATGTTCAGTAAACTTTGTTTATTCTAGCAAGACAATTTTTTGAGGATCGCGGTATCACTCAAATGACTATCATTTGGTTAGTAAGGAACCGTATTAGCACAGTATGAACGACAGTTTACCTAAAATATGACCGAGTTATATTCGGTTTCATTTGACGTTTTTGAAAGGTCGTTTTCCGAATATCCACCCATAGGGCTATTTTTGGAAATTCCCGTTACGAAAACGCATGGTTACGGTGGTGACTGATACGCCTCCAATGCCAAATTTCAAAAAGGCTATTTTTTGTATACTCTATATTTTTTATATAGCTCTATAAGCTATGACATCACCATGATGCCACTTTAAAAAAAAACTGCTCACCTTCGTTAGTACGTTTTGGAATCTTTTGTCGCGGAAATACTGTAGGATATTTTTAATTTAAACGTTAGCACCTGTTTAGAGATAAAATCATTCTCTTGTACTGAGTGTATTCCAACGAGATAGGCTCCATGAAGGAGACACCATGCCCGTGCACCGAACCAGCTCAGCACGCTGTCACCAGGGGGCGATATGTTGGGTGAAATGAAGTAACACCAGTCGTTAAATCTCCTCCAGCCGTCATCACAAGGCAAACCTGGAACACCTAGGGAATTAAATGTATAAATGAATTACGTTCGTTCTGAATGTAACTTTTCGGCTTTTTGATTGAAAAATAATAACAGCTTTCAAATAAAAATTGTTCAAATGTGTTACGTAAGTAAAACAACTAATTGCTTTTAACATTTTATACCTATTCGTGCTTATACATTTGAGCATTACCAGAGGTGGTAATCGATCTCTTAGCAAGGGCGCAGAATTTTTACCTCGGAGCAGAATCCTTACCACGAGAGCGGAAATTTGACAAAACACCAATCATGGTACGGCAACAATTCAAGTAGATCTGATGAGCATAGTATTGTTTTTAAACCCGTAAATGCTAGGTATAAATATTAAACATTGACAGCGGAAAATATCTCTTTAATATTGCAAAGTTCTTATAGTTTCAGGAAAAGAAGGGAATTCGCGGATGGAAAGAAATGTTTTTTTTTTAAGTTGAAGAAATGGTTGTAATGCCTTTTTGTTCAATGTTGGAAAATATTAAACCATTTCTGGTTGTTTTTCCTAAAGATGCTCCTTTATTTTTGTAATTCTAAAATAATTGATCGTCTATCCAGTGATAAACACACCAGGAATTCGTATTTTCACCATTGTTATCCGTACTATGAGGCACAAAGAAACACAAACTACCGAGATAACATGTTACAATAAAAGTTGTGGCATTACGGGAAGTCCTTTATTCATTATCACCCTCTCTGGCCAGCCAACGACATAGGCTGGATCTTTTGATGATAAAAACCAACTTATATACTGAAGCATTCCATACCAAATCACAACGTAAAATTCACGGTCAAGTTCTAGTTTTCTCACATGACCTGGAATGTGTTACGACACGACTGGTTTGTAACACCGATTACGTAATTTTTTGATATTACATGGGCAAATCACAAAGTAGTGCAAAGCAGAATTTCATATGCTTTACATTTATCGTCTGCAAAACACTGAAACAAGCAAACGCGAGCCAACCACTGAAACAATGCCGTAAATTCCGAGAAGGTGACAAGGTTATGGTTGACAAATTGGGTGTCGCAACTGTACGTACTCCCTGTCCAAAGGACATGCAAACAACTTCTTAAACGGACCCATCTTTGGCGACGACTTCCATATCCACGTTCATTCAAACGGAGCTGAGCTCCAACACAAGAAACGCGGCGAGACTGTTTAGCTGTGGCGTCTCAAGCTAAATTCAGTGCTCACGCGCGGGGAAGCATTGCTGACTGTCCTTTCTAACTTCAAAGAATATTTCTCAGATTCTAACTCGAATATTTGCTACGAAAGCTGAATGCAATTTACAATTGTTCAGCTTAAAATAAACCTATTAACAAAAAGTAACTGACTTACTTTACATTGCGCAAGTGTGTTTTTACAAAATTTGCGTCGTGTGGTTGAAGTTTTAGACACGTCGAGTTTTTCAGCAAAAAGATCGTTTTTACGGTTCATGTGAGAAAACAAATCCTACACTCGTCTCAGATTGATGACATGGGCAAAACCTCTTGGAAATTTCGTCAAAATCCCTCGGCAGCCCATGTCATAAATCTGAGACGAGTGTAGGAATCTTTTTTCATTATTCAGTCACTCGCAGTTGTGAAGAAAATGTAGAATTGCCTTTGTCGAGTCCCCACAGCGCACAGTTTGAATATCAGTACTGCGCATGCGCCTAGGCATGTGCAAATTGGAACCACGGAAGAGGTGATTTTCGAAAAGCAAGTTTCTTGCGAGTTTGGCAAGTTCACGATGATTAAAAACTGGTGCTTGGCGACTACGCTAGCGACCTAATAGGTACATTTGCAAAAGGGTCGTTACTCAAGTGATTTGCGGGAATATTGAATTGTGGAAGAAAATTGTACAGAAACTCACCATTCCGTTACTAAAGCAAAGCGACTGACCTTTCACTGTAGTTGCAGACGTTAGCACCGCCAGCAGAATTTGCACGATCATAATCACAACGCGTTTGTAACAATGACACGTGAAGAATGGGTCGTCAAGACTAAACAGTTAAGCCCCAGCGTCCAATCTCGTAATTTGAACAAGGAGAGAAAACGTTGTTGTACAATGTAGTGCACGCAAGAGTAAGCAGCCTGGATTTATCTCTACCCATGTCACAATTTACATGTGGTTTATCAACAACAGGTGAAGATAATGCATTTGGTGTGCAGTGCCAATGTTATATGTTTTTACATGAATGTTAGTACAAAGAAAATTTCTGTGTAGAATATTTGGAATTTAGTATATATACTAATGTTCCCACTACTGGACATTGTAAACATTTTCTTAAAAATCCGTTGTTAGAACTGAACTGCGTAAATCCTTTTCGATTGTAGCGTACGCTTAAACCAAGTCTTTGTTTATCACACGCATGTTAAAAAGACCTGATTGCTTTAGAAGATGATTTTACTGCCATAGAAAAGTAACAGCTAAAACAGTCGCAGAAACAACAGTGGTGTTTGATTTGAAGGAAAGAGTGACGGTACATGAGCTATGTGGTATAGCCATTGGAAGCGAATATCTTGCAGTGAATCTCACGGAAGCTTGGAAGTTACTTGTGAGTTGAACATATATGAACCATTTATTTACTCATTTATATTTTTAATAATCTGTTATTAAAAATAATAACCAATAGATGAAAGAAAATATACGCAGACAACAAAACATCATGTTCACACACACGCGCGCACCTTCACACACATACGTCATTTAACATGTATGAAATTATGGTTGAGAGAGAGAAAGAGAGGGAGCGAGGGAGGGAGGGTGGGTGGGAGGGAGAGAGGGTGGGAGGGAGAGACTTTTACTTACATTGAGACCTAATACAATGATTAAATAATTACGGTTTAAATTAGGAGGCCTTCTAAAGGTTTTTGACCGCTAATAAGAAGGTCCCCAGTACAAAAATAAAAAAATGGAAATGCAAAAATCGATAGGAACAAGAGAATAGGCCAAAACAAGAAGAGGCAAAATTATGAGATATACTTAAGAAAACAAAGCGAATTTAGCACTGAAACGACCTACACGCCATGAACCAAGAAGTGGACTGGCAAAGCTCAGGAGATTTTGGGAACACAATTTAATACTGTTACATTTGAAGCAATTGGAAATATGACAGATTGGATGGTAGTTGCTAATTATAAAATTGATTAAGAACATGAACAATGCCTGCAAAGAGTGTGCTTTTATTATATTTAAAGCAGAGACTGGCATGTCGTTGTTCTTAGACAAATATGTGGGTTTTCGAGGTTTTTTGGGGTTGTATTTCTTAGCACACAGTAATAGAGATTAAATTGTGTATATCTAGGGATCTTGTGGTCTATACAGCGTTTATAAATAAATCACTGACAAATACTTATACGGAATTAGTTGCCTCAAAATCAAGTCAATTATACATGAAAATTTTCACATTCCACAAACGTGTGATCAAAGGTTTCAACAGCTCCACAAGATGTGCACGTGTCCTCACTAACTAATCGCATCTAAACGAGGACAACCAGTCTTTGCACTAAGTCCACAAATACGCTGGAAATTTAGAGAACACGATTGAACACTAGTATTTGAATGAAAAAAATAATTCCAGGGGTACATTGAACTCTTTATTTCGCTTCGTTTAGTTGATTAAAAACGAATTTAAACAAAATAAGACCTTTTACTCTCATAAAATCGGTGTCATAACATTCTTTAGCGTGCCTGGATTCTATTCCCGTTTGCAAGCAAGAACATTGAAACAGTCAGAATTTATTGTGGTTGACTTACCCTAAAATTAATAATTCGAAAATGGAGCGTGTACACATTGCCTTTGACAAACCAGTTGTCGGTTGAGACCCGTTGTTCTAGACCGTTCCGACCGTTCTGTGCAGCCCCAAATTGTCACAACGTCCCAAGTTGTCACAACTTCAAAATTGTGACCACTTGGGTCACAGCTGCTGGCCCAAAGTGTCAAAATTTGCCCAAATTCTACTACATTGCAGACCTTAATTGTCACAAAGAAATCAATTTCTGCTTCTCAACACTATAAACATTAATTCAACTCAGACGTAAAGCGGGTCCTGACAGTTTGCCATAGCTTGAGACTGTACTCGGTACATTAGGTGACTGCTCACGATCAGACACTTGTGATGCTTGCTTTCAAGCCATGATGAAGTGACAGTTCTTAAAAAGCTAAGAAATCGAGGTTAATTAAACAACTTGAGATGAATTTCATAAAATTTTGTGGTCTATATTAAACGATCAAAAGTTAATCATGAATCGATAGCTACACATTTACAAAAAATAATTAAAGTTACATATATAAATTCAAATTTATTGAGTAGAAAACAACCATTAATAAAGCATTAGCAGATTAAAGTCCCTGATTAAAGAGATTTAGCGTTGAAAACCTGGAATAAATCCTTGGTTGACGCAAACGTCAACTGTCAAACATCAAACAAAATATTTCATAAAGAAAAGCCGGCGGACTACTGGGTCAACCTTACTCTGACGTCGACTGGGGCATATCGGGTACAACATTACAGGGGTCAAGAGAAGCGTCTCTATAAGTACCTTTGACGAGAAAATTGACGAACTCCTGAAGATCCTCGTCTGTTGGTAGACAAAGTGAAATTGCGGTCTTTTTGAACACCGAACAAGGCGGTTTTTCATACTTAGTTAGAGTCATGAATGACAAAAGGTTCTAAGTCTACTCGCTTCGTTTTCTTTACTGTTTTTTTAGTCACTAAAAGGAATTACACACCACGGAGATGAATGACACAGAACTTGATTCTCTTCCGGACCCGTTATTATCCGATAATAGTCCACATAACTTTTCGTGTTCCGTCAACGGCAGTGTCACAGAAAGTGGCGGAGATTCTACAAATGTGAATCGCCTTTTATTGGAAATATTCCAGCTGGTAATTCCTATCTGCTTCTCATTTTCCTTATTTGGAAATTCATTGGCACTATGCGTCTTTACTCGGAAAACATTCCGTGAGACATCCTGCGGAGTTTATTTCATCAATTTGGCGTTCTTCGACATCCTAACCTTGTTTTTTCATAGTTGTCGCTCTTTGTTGACCAGATTCTACCCAGAGGTTATGAGAAATATCTTCGTGTGCGTGATAAGCAGTACCTGTTTACAGAACTGTCTTAGGATTTCTAACTGGACGTTAGTTGCTCTCAGTGTAGATCGAATGATTGCAGTACTGTTTCCGTTTCGAGCCATCAACTTGTGCACACCCAAAAGGGCCGTGCGTGTCGTTATTGCGGTCATTTCAGTTATATCTGTAATAGGAATAAAAAACATTTGGCTATTTAGAGTTCACAATGGTTTCTGTGTCTATTATAACATTCTTTACATAGATATAATTCACAAGCTCACCTGGTTCGAACTCGCTATAGAAGGATTAGTACCCAGCATTCTGATTCTGATGTTCAACGTCTCTCTTCTGATTGGTCTTGCTAAACAACGGAGAAAGATGTCGCAACAGAATGAAGAAAATAATCAAATCAATAGGGAACGAAATCACCAGTTGACAAGAATGGTATTGTTCGTTGCCATATTTTTCATCACAACACAAGCACCAAAGTTGATATTTCGAATTATGGCTGATCAAGTTTGTCCTAGAAGCAACCCAAAACCCGCTAAGGAAGCATGTGCAGTGGTCAAACAAATTTTTCAAAGCATCGTAGCATTCAACTACGCCTTCAACTTCCTATTTTATCATCTCAACGGCTCCAAATTCAGAAAGGAGTTGAAAAAAGTGCTTTGTTTGGAAAGCAGAAGACACGGAACAAACTGAAAAGAACAGTGGTGGGACCAATGAGCTATATATATATATATATTTATCTCATTTGGTGCGACTACTTCCCCATCTGGACGAACACCGGCATATACTCCGTCTGCGGTATCAGCCCAAAGTTTGATTACTAGCAGGTACACAAAGCTTGATGGATGCTGAATGTTTGTGATCAATGACTGCACTTGTTCACCCACCATACGCCACTGTTGTGTTTCGTAGAACAAGTTAGTTTCTTACGAGAAAAGTGAGGTTAAGCAAGTCTACGATTTATAAAAGCACGGGATTCCATAAGCTTGCATGCGCAAGTGTGTTATTCTGGGTTAACCAACTAAGACATCTAATTGGTTCGTGAGCAGGAAGGAGTCATCAGAAACCAGTCAATGTTCAAGAACATTGACTAATCAAGTAATTGCCAGAACTAGAGTTTTTGTAAAAAATGAATCTATTTCAAACAATTTTAAACAAAACTTAGCTGGGGTTTAGCAGAAAAATCCTGTGTGTTATTCTGTCGACCGTCTAGTGAAGCTACGATCCCTGTCCGTCGGGTCATCTTCCATTTTTGTTACACAAAACACTCGCTGTTAACGAAAATAGGAAGGACAAACATTGAAGCTTGGAGGTGTAAAAGCATGTCATAGATCTCACGATCGGATAAATATACTCCGGAAAGAACAAATAAATTGACGTTCCGTAAATACTTCTTTTCTTAACTCGCCTTTAGGTGGAACCCAGTTTATTGATATAGAGGTCCCCTTCTTGACAGCATTCGGACAGAACTATCTGTATTAACATAGAGGCTCCGTTCTTTGTTAACCTTTTGAGTACTTCCTGTATTAATGCAGGGGCCTCATAGTAATATAAGGAGCCTCACAGTCTAAACCTTCGTCATCAAACTGTCGGGGACTACTGATAGTTGGCTTCTACGTGAATTGTTTTGCCTCTTATTGCGCCTACAGCCCAGAATGAAAGGACCGATTTAGGCAAGTGCTTGTACAGGTTTTTGAGGGAATCGACATTTTTTCAACATGACAATTTGAGGAGCTTTGGCAATTTTTGCAACACTAACCGTGATTTGCATGAATCATTAGGCTCTCATTATCGTAAATTGTACGTGACAAAATTTGCTTGATTCATTTGTTTATCACAGGCTCGATTTATTTTTGATACCTGTACGGTCATTCAAGATTACATGACCGATATTTTTTCCCACAAATGTACATAACAGTCTAAGTAGTGTAAGTAGAACTCTATGTGCCTTATTTTGTAATAAATCACCAGTGTTCGTCCAAATGACAAGTTTGAGGTGGTATGGCCCCATTAGCCCTTAGAAACTGCGAGAACTGGTTGTCTGGAAATGATGTCCGTGGGCGTGAGCCAAACACTTTCCTGGTAAGGTGTCGTGTTGGCTGGTCTACCAGACTATGTTTTCCGTTTAGGTTTTCTTTCAATGCTAAACAAAAACGGGCACTTTACAAACAGGTTGGCTACAATAGAATATAATCTACAACGATACACAAAGCAAGACAGTATTAGAAATTGTAAAAGTCCTGCAAACCTTGCTCTAAAAGTGTATACATGTTCACACTCAATGGCATAGCTAGACGCTTTCAACAGGGGTGTAAACGTGAAATTGCTGGCAATGGGAGGCGCGGGAGGGTGAGGGGCGACATTAATGTTTTGAGCCGCCTTTGGGCGGGAACCCAATTCAATAATACAGAGGGTCCCGTTCTTTAACCGCTTTTGGACATGGCGCTTCCTGTATTATTATAAAGGCCTCACAGTAAAACAAGAGGGACCCACAATCTAAGTGATCGTCATCAAACTGTCGGGGACTGCTTATAACCGCTGAAATATTACATCAATGGCTTCTACCTGAATTGTTTTGCCTCTTATTGCGATTGTAGCCCAGAATTAAAGGACCGATTTAGGGCAAGCGTGTGTAGGTTTTTGAAGAAATCGAAATTTTTGTCAACAGGACCATTTGAGGAGCTTTTGACAATTTGGCCACACTAACCATGATTTGCATGAATCCTTAGGTTCTCATTAATATAAAGTGCACGTGACAAAATTTGTTTGATTCATGTGTTTATAGATTTATTTTTGAAACTCGTAAGGTCTTTCAAGGTGACATGACTGATATTTTCTCCCACAAATGTACATAACCGTCTAAGTAATGTAGGTAAGCCTCTATGTGCCTTATTTTGTAAGAAATCATCAAAGTTCGTCCAAATACACTAGAACTGGCACAGAATGTGTGAAACCCGTCCGATAATGGAAAAGACTGGTTCATCGTCATCCTAACAGAAACCTATTTTCCAAAGTTCATGAAAATCCGTCCAGGAACTCCCATCGAATATACAGTGGCAAACACAAAAATGGAATTGCGATAACGACTGGTATTGCGGTATAGACAGATACACATGAAGGAAGTTACCATAATTTGTTGCCAAGTTCATTAATACACTTGTCACATTTCACAAAGATACTGCAAGGGGTTAGGAGAAACAACTGAGGATGCAAAAACGAATGCTACTATAAGGCATCAGAGAAGTCGAATTATGTTGCCTTGGTGCGGTGCTTGCCATGGGACCACGATCTCAGGTGACCAAAGAGAGCGGGACTCCTTATATTGATATGTGAGGCCCTGTTTAGAAACTCCAATATGAATATAAAGGTTTGCTCAAAAGGGGCCGAAGTGTGGACCCTTTTAGAATTATGAGGGCCGTGCCCAAAGGTAACCGAAGAAGGTGCCAAAAAGCACTCTATATTAATACCGGAGCCCCGATCTTATGTCGCTTCTGCACAAGGTCATTATTATGCGCCCACATATTTATATGTGGTCATCCCCGTCGGTCCGGCGTCTGGCGTCCGCTGCTCTATCTCCAAAACACTTTGACGTATGTACATCAATTTTGAACTTGTGTTCTCTGTGGATGGGACGGCATGAGCGAACTTTTGGACTGATCCGACTATCGGTGTGCCCTCTAGTGGCAATTTTGATTTTTTATGTTTGCCTCTTTATCTTCAAAAGTCCTCAACGGATTTTCATAAAATTTGGTACATAGGCACTTAGTAGAATGAGACTATCCTCTTGTGTTCGGATGGATTCGACGTAGTTTGCGCTACCTAGTGGCCATTGTTACTGTTTTCGAGTCTGTTTTTTTGCATCCACCATCTATCAACCAAACCGCTCAAAGGATGATTGTGAAAATTGGCATGTATGTTCTTACTATGAAGTGGACGCCGATGACGATGATTTTCCGACGACTTTGTCTAATGTGGCGCCTCCTAGTGGCAGTTTTTTTGCGCCTTGTGGCTGTATCTCCTAAACCGTTAGCAGGATCTTTACTGAATTTAGTAAGTATATTTATATGATGTTAACAACGGAAGATGACGACTTTTGGACGGATCCGACTACCGGTGTGCCCCGTAGTGGCAATTTTAATTTTTTTACGCTTACCTTTGTATCTTCAAAAGTCCTCAACGTATTTTCTTAAAATTTGGCATACAGGCATCTGTTACTGAGGTGGCGCTATCTCTCCGTTTTCAGATGGATTTGACGTAGTTTGCGCCTCTTAGTGGCCATTTTTACTGTTTTCGTGTCTGTTTTTTGGCGTACATTCGTCTATCAACGAAACCGCTTTCAGGATAATAGTGAAAATTGGCGTGTATGTTTTTACTGTGAAGTGAACGGCTGACGACGATTTTCCGACGATTTCAACTACTCTAGCGCCTCCTAATGGCAGTTTTTTTGCGCTCATGGCTGTATCTCCTAAACCGTTTGCAGGATCTTTACTTAATTTAGCAAGTGTATTTACATGCGCGCACCCAGCCTGGGGGGGCTCGAATTCCTAACGTCGTGGACCTTTTGATAACACAATAGCCGGCGGACTAAAAAAAACAAAAAAAAGAAAACGGGCGCACCACTGTGAATTGCGCGTTTGTGCTTGTTTAGTGGACTTTTGTCTCATTTTCTCAGACTTTTTGTTTCTCACACGCGGACCTTTTTGCCCATTTCGCGCATGATTTATATGATGTTAACAAGGAACGACGACGACTTTCGGACGGATCTGACTACTGGTGTGCCCCCTAGTGGCAATTTTAGTTTTTTACGTTTACCTCTTTATCTTCAAAGGTCCTCAACAGATTTTCATAAAATTTTAAATATAGGCATCTATTGGTGAGATGACGTACGCTATCCTCCTCTTTTTGGATGGAATTGATGTATTTTGCACCACCTAGAGGCCAATTTTTGTTGTTTTCAAATCTTGTTTTTGGCGTCCACCCCTCTATTAACCAAATCATTCTAGGGATGGTTTTGAAAATTGGCGTATATGTTCTCAGTGTGAAGAGGACGTTTGATGATGGCGACTGTGCCCACAAGTGGCAATTTCATTTTATTCTGTTTTCCTTTGTTTCACTGAAATTCCTTGATATATTTTTATGAAATATGGCATGTTCCCGTTTTTTAATGGATTGTACGTTTTTGCGCCATCTAGTAGCCATTTTTATGATAAAAATGAATAACCCTAAAAGCACACCATTTGTGATGCATTCGTGGGCGCATTTCAACGCTTCGCATTGCTCTTGTATTAATTTACGGGGCCTCACTCATCGGTTGCCTTTTGGGCAGGCCCTGTATATCAATATAAGCAACTCCGCCCAAAAGGGACAAAAGACCCCTTATATAAATATTAATATAGAGCTTACAGGAGCACCTGATCGATGTTACCGAAATTAAAGTGCATTGCAAAACAAGTTCACTGGCGGTTCGAATGAAGCTCAGTTGATGTGAATGTGTAAGTAATCTTTGAACATATATGAAAATAAACAACAATAATGGATAAACTGAAATTTTCAGATATAATCACATCCTTTCTCAACGGAAACAAAAATAAAGTAAAGTCAAGCACGATGTGACAAATGACTTATGATATGTTCTCACATGACCTGGAATGTGTTAAAGTGTACACAACATGACTCTAGTACCTCAAAATAAATTTCATTATTATATCTTACTTGATTTCAGTGCCTTTNCATTTTTATGATAAAAATGAATAACCCTAAAAGCACACCATTTGTGATGCATTCGTGGGCGCATTTCAACGCTTCGCGTTGCTCTTGTATTAATTTACGGGGCCTCACTCATCGGTCGCCTTTTGGGCTGGCCCAGTATATCAATATAAGCAACCCCGCCCAAAAGGGACAAAAGATCAGGACCCCTTATATAAATATTAATATAGAGCTTACAGGAGCACCTGATCGATGTTACCGAAATTAAACTGCATTGCAAAACAAGTTCACTGGCGGTTCGAATGAAGCTCAGTTGATGTGAATGTGTAAGTAATCTTTGAACATATATGAAAATAAACAACAATAATGGATAAACTGAAATTTTCAGATATAATCACATCCTTTCTCAACGGAAACAGAAATAAAGTAAAGTCAAGCACGATGTGACAAATGACTTATGATATGTTCTCACATGACCTGGAATGTGTTAAGACACGACTGGTTAATAACACCGAGAGCGTAATTTTTGATATCACATGGGCAAATCACAAAGTAGTACAAAGTAGAAATCCATACGCTTTACATTCTATCGTCTGAAAAAAACTAAAACAACCAAACGCGCGCCAACTAAACAATGCCAGAATTCCGAGAAGGTGACAAGGTTATGATTGACAAATCGGGTGTCGCAACTGTACGTACTCCCAGTAGGAAGGACANAAGTTTTACGTCATACATTTAGTCTGTGGCCACCGGTAATTCAAAATGTGCAAAAATCCATGGTGTGTACTGTTTAAGACACGACTGGTTAATAACACCGAGTGCGTAATTTTTGATATCACATGGGCAAATCACAAAGTAGTACAAAGTAGAAATCCATACGCTTTACATTCTATCATCTGAAAAACACTAAAACAACCAAACGCGCGCCAACCAAACAATGCCGGAATTCCGAGAAGGTGACAAGGTTATGATTGACAAATCGGGTGTCGCAACTGTACGTACTCCCAGTAGGAAGGACATGCAAACAACTTCTTAAACGCGCACCCATATTCGGTGGCGAATTCCATAACCACGTTCATTCAAACGGAGATGAGCCCCAACTCAAGAAACGTGGCGAGACCAATGAGATAAATATACCTCATTGAGCGATACTATCTAGCTGAGCTGTCTCAATTCAGTGCTCACGCGCCGGAAGCCTTGCTGACAGTTTATAAATCATCTAAGTTTTAATATTACAAATTCAAAGACTATTAGATTCTAAGTTGAATATTTGGTACAAAAGCTGAATGCAATTTACAATTGTTAAGCTTAAAATAAAACTACTAATAAAAAGTAACTGAATTACTTTACATTGCGCAAGCGTGTTTTAACAAAAGTTACGTCGTGTGGTTGGTAGTTTTAGACACGTCGAGTTTTTCAGCAATAAGGTCGTTTTTAAGGTTCATGTGAGAAAACAAATCCTACACTCGTCTCAGATTTATGACATGCGCAAAACCTATTGGAAATTTCGTCAAAATCCCTCCGCAAGCCTCTTGATTTTGACGAAATTTCCATAAACCTGAGACCCGTGTACGATTCTCTATTGGCGTAATGAAAGTGTTAGATTGTTGTGGAAAAGTAAAGGAATATATACTTTAAGATTTTACAGCGGCGGATCCAGGATTTTGAGTTGGGGGGGGGGCAGGTCACAGGAATAACCAGAATTTCGCCTTATGCGCACATCCAGCCTAAAATGTAGGGATGCAGGGGGTATTGAACTTTTAAGTTTGTGGACCTTAGGACATGACTAAAAAAACAGTGTTTTCCCGGGGGTAGATGGAATAGTCCCGCACTTAACATGCGTGCACCCAGGGGGCTCGAATGAGCCACCCACTCATTTAGCGAAGTGGCAAAAAGGTCCACCTCAGAGAAACAAAAACTCCGAAAAAGTAGAAAACGAGACAAAAGTCCACTAAAAAGGTAGGAACTACCAAAATTCGGCGAATGCACAATTCATACCTCTGAACGTACCCCCGCGAATCTTGGTAAAAGGTCCACATTCTCAAAAGGTCGAGTCTCCCATTTTGTAGCCTGGGAGCGCGCATGCTTTATCAGGTTCTTTGTTTATAAAACCTTTAATAGGATCAAAATAACATGTCGACCATTCAGTGACAGTATCTTGCCCTTAGTATGGCCCCCTTAGCCCTCAGCATCTGCATGAACTGGTTGTCAGGAAATGATGTCCGTGGACATGAGCCAAATACTTTCCTGGTGAGCTGTCATGTTGGCTGGACTACAAGAGTATGATTGTTTAATTTCGCATATGTTTTCTTCCAGTGCTAAACAAAAATGAGACTATACTTCGAAAAAAATAGGATGACTACAGTAGAATATATCCTGCAAAGACACACAAAGCAAGACAGCATTGGAATTTGAAAATGTCCTGCAAACCCGGGTCTAAAGGTGTATACATGTTCACGCTCAATGGCATAGCCAGAAGATTTCAACAGGGGGCAAACGTGAAATTGCTGGCGCTCGGAGGGAGGATTAGGGGCGACGTTTTTGTTTAGAGCGACAAAAATTGTCAATTCAGAAGTTGCGTCAATTTAGATCGTTGGACAATTTGGACTTGCACAATGCTGTACGACTCGCGACGTTAATTTGAGTGACGTGTTAACGCGAGCTGTATTTCTTTCGTCACTAGCACAGGTCACACACACTAGAGGTCGTTAAGCAATTGGGAAATTCCCTACTCTTCTCACCTTGGTGGGAGTGAACACTTATAGAGCAGCAAAAATATCAGAGATCGTTTTGCTCGGAATCGGATATCATTATGTAACCTCTTGTGGTTTCGTATTTTGAAAACGCACACCGAGCCCGTTGACAGGGACTGTCGACTTGACGAAGGTGAGTAGGGTCTCGTGTGTCGCATTTGACACATATTAGTCGATCACATGATGTAAACTTTCAGTATTGTCAAACTGCCAGGTTTTATTTCAGCAGTAACCCTATACAAGCTATAGGTTGTCGCCACTGTACTCACGGAAGTATATTCGTGTTCATCGCTCTTCAGCGATTGTTCATATCCGTCAGAAACAATGCTTCAATTTGACAGCGAAATGTTTCTTGACAGGCAAAAAAAATGCGATTTCCCACTCAAACTGTGAAGTCCAAATATATCCATGGACAAGGGACCCGAGAATGAAAACACCAACTAAAAGTTAGTTGCCGAGGACAGTCTTAATGAAAACAATTCATCAATTTTCAATGTCAAATACGCTCACGTTTTGATTGAAGTTAGTCAATTGATTTGAACCTTGCTTCATTAGAAAGGAATTAATGCAAACGAGTATCGGTGTGTAAAAAGCACAAGTATTGATCGTGATCATCAGCCGCTGTATACAGATTGTAATGAGGTTACTGTAGCTATGTACGTAAGAATAAATATGCCGGTATGACGTATACTGTTAGGCACTGTTTTTGTCCAATGCATATCCATGCAGTTCGCAATGTTAATTTGATTTCTGGGCAGTAATGCTATCTAATGTCTATACTTATATTTATGAAATAAAACAAAAAACGAATCCTATGATTATGGTAGATTCTTTCGTCGAGCAAACTTACACTGCACATACCGGCAAACTGTGACCTTAACCTGCTTTTTTTAAACTAACTGCACCGCATTAGCGTCGTCGTGGTGCTAAAGGAGAAGGCAACCTTTTTCCATGTCATTTTGAGCCAAAATAAGGTGGGTTGGTTATCCTAGACATATTTTCCACTTAATTACAGCTTTTCGTAATTTTATTAATTACTCGTCCGCTATTCCGGAAGTGACGTTTTAGGAGGCAAGCGTTTACCGCCACTTGGTTTTGCGTTGACTTTACCGTGCGAATCTGTTCTATTCTACTTTTGTTTTGTGCTGTTTTTCAACAATTGTCGCACCACTTTCCATCGGCGAGTATTCTGCGGCAAGATAGGTTAGTAGAGAACTCAACTACGTTGGATTTAGGGATTGTTCAGAGTGTTGTAAGCTGAAAATGGCTGGAGTCGGTGACCCGTATCACAGTGATAGTAGTGTGAGTGACGGAGACCTTATTCACAGCAGTGGTGACGAGGAATTTTTTCACGGACATTCAGTGGGTGGGTACATGTTTGAGCCCGAGTATAACGAGGCAGAGTACGCACAGGCACAGGCAGCTGTTGAGAGAAACGAGGCGGCTACTGAGGACAGACGTGGTGACACATCTTGGTGCAAATGCACTGTGTGCGTTGTTATGCCTACCTCAATGGAATGCTTGTGCTGTTCAGAGTTCGACGAGGCCAAGCCACTACTGGACATGGTTAAGTGGACCTCCGGCATACCACGGACAGAGGAACAACTGTCCCACTTGCCAGAGTGTCCCGTGACACACTCCCACTGGATGGTGACCTGAGCACCCAAACTGCTTACATCGTGTCGTGTGACTCCCTCGCCACACACCTGGCACCTTCTAAATAGCTCCAACACTTTAGACAAGTCCACAATAAACTTATCAAAGTTTGGCTCACCGATCTGTTCACTGGACGACGAACTGTCCTCTTCACTGGGTGTCGAACTGGGCCTGTAATCACTCCCACTACTCAATATCGCTGCAGGGCTGCTTAGAGGCTCTGGGCTGGAGAAAACAGCACAGGGCGAATCACTACTGGTTCCAGGAATTGCACGCTCTGGGGTACGTTCGGAGGCACGGGTGACAGTAGATGAAGTGCCTCCACTGGCTCCAGTCACTGTACTGGCCACAGCTCGCGAGGCTTCTCGCTTCAAAAACGCACTTCTCGGGGGTGGCGACGGGGCACTGCCGGGAATCAACACAGACGGAATGGCATCCTTCTTCAAGCGTTGTTTCGCGGGGACCTTCATCAGTTCAGCGTACAAATCCCTTTCGTAATCGGACGGCAGAAAGTGCTTGCCACACACACGGTAATTCTCCACTGCTTTGTACGTTGCGTGGACGGGTAACGCTGCGTTCTTCACACGAACGAGCCAAGTACGGCGAAGTGTGTCATCCATCGGAAAGCGATGCAAAGGTACTCCCAAAGCGCGCGTGAGCCGATAATTAGTACATTCCGGTACGCAGCAACAGTGTGGCATGTTGACTGACTAGTAAATGAAAGCAAACGGCGACGGAACTTAACACAACCGAGGTAGAACAATGACTGACTCGGCAGCTCTCACAGTCAGACTATATGAAAAGAAATTGGCGCGAAATGCTTGCCTCCTAAAACGTCACTCCCGCAGTAGCGGACGAGTAATTAATAAAATTACTTAAAGCTGTAATTAAGTGGAACATATGTCTAGGATAACCAACCAACCTTATTTTAGCTCAAAATGACATGGAAAAAGGTTGCCTTCGCCTTTAAATGGTGAAGCATGAACCACAGCGTCACGTCTTCGTAAATTCGCTGAGTCAATGGGAAGACCACTAGGATCTTTATTTGGAACAGGGGGTCCAAACTCGCATGAGCAGGGTTTTGTCTCGGAGTTGGGTCAAACTTCAGAACAATCTCTCGCTATAATGTCGCCTGTTGTGTTTTGTAAGTTCAGCCATGCCCGTCTATGAAAGTTGTATTTTCGGACATCTGCCGTCGATAAACCCACCACCGCAACCACCACCACTACCACCACCACCGATAACGTATTTACAGCTCAAATAACAATAAGATTGTCTTTAAAATATTTTTTGTTTCCCCTCATCCTGCACTCATTCTTCTTTTTCTTATTGAGGCTCCCTCATTTTTGTTGCAGAGATATCAGAAGCTCACTTGTTTTTCTCCTTATTTGTATATCTGGATGACCTTGAGCAAATCAGCAAAAAGATTCATTATTAAAGTAGGGCGTTTAAGCGTAAGTTTACATAGACTGCAATTTAACTTCAAGGACAGATTAACCAATGTTATGTGCATTGTAAGTGGCGAAAACTGAGGATGACCGATGAATCCTAAGAAAATTAAAATGATTGTTTTTAGACGTGGCGGCTACCTATTAGATATTGCGATAACTAGACACTGCTTGGTAAAGTTTATTTATAGCCGGGTTCTGGATATAAACAAGTTATCATTAGCGCAAGTGTTAGTTCCTGACAATGAAACTATATACAAATATTTTTAAACGTTAATAACAGCACCGACCCAAAAGAGGAGGCTCTATTACCTACAGAGGGAGTACTGGTAGTAGTAAAATTTCGCCGCAAACGATTACTTTACACCGTTAAATTACGCCGCAAATAATTAATTTACGCTGCAAATGATTAATTTACGAAGCAAATAATTAATTTACGCCACTAATAAGAATTAATTTACGAACGTAATTTTACGACGACACTTTCACGCTTTGGTGACGTTGCAAAACATGATTGTTGTGCATTGTTGTTTAGGACACACTAGCTGCCTCGTTTTAGTATCAATTTTATCAACGCAAACGTGAAAGCGCACGAGCTCCAAACATCATTGCAGAATCGTTGTAGTTTGAATACAACACCTCTTTTTCAACTGCATAATGGCGACTCGTGCAATGACCAATGAGCTATCAACCACGTGACAATGGAATTGACGTCTATATTTTGGAAAGTCGATCACGTGAGTTGACTAGCCTGTTAGGTGTCACTTCAGGGCTGCACATTTACTAGGAACAAGCACCAACGCAGTGTGTGCCCACGGATTTTAATGTGTTGCCGTTACCAAATGGATATCAACATGGAATTAAAATGAGTACTGTGATGAGGGAACCAATCTGTGCCCTTGTTGGGAGGCCGAGCCTTCGTTGCTAAGTTTCCGTACTTGACGTCATTTTTATGACTAACCATAAGCCATGCTATGATACAAATTTAGCTACTATATTGACTTTGCCGTTGCTGATGGTTTATCTTCTTTCAACGACAGCGTGGTATCTGTTGGAGGCGTAAATGTAATTATCCATAGTGTTTGATGTTTCAGGAACACCATGACTGAAAGAGAAGTTTTCAATAAACTTCGTAAAGATGGCATCAATTGCATTTTCACTTGCCGTTTCCTGCAGAACATGAACGATTCATTTGAGAAGAGTCTCCGACGCTTCTCAAGAGAAATAGAAAAAGATCCAATGGCTCGAAGACGCCCCGTGATGCTTTTGCTGGGATACTTAAATTTCAAAGTCACCAAGTACCCTGACGCCATAGACTGGTTTAATCAGGTTCTTAAAGAAGATCCAAATAATTTGAATGCCTTACTTAGCTTAGTATTCATTTACGACATAATGAAAATAAATAGAAACTCCGAAGAACAAGAAATAAAAATCGATGACATTCTTGTCAACGAGTCTTTGGTGGAAACGTCCAAAGCATGCGCCAAATATGAACTCGCAGCCGTCTTGGCGACCGTTGATGCTCATCTGCAGACAGATGGCGTATCGACAGCTGAAAAACTTTTTCAGCAAGCATTGGAGTGCAATGAAGTTCCTGACATTGACCGAAAAGAATGGGAATTTGGTTATGCCTTCTTTTGCTTTAATGTTGATACCTACAATGGACACAAATCCTCTGAATATTTCGAAAAATCCATGGAGTATTTCTATCGGATTGTTAACTGGAATGAACCACCCGTGAACGAGAACAACTGGACCCGAAAACACGCAGAGAGATTAAATGACGTAGTTGCAAAAGCATGGTGTTTCATGGGTTCTCTTGTATCCAAACAGGGGCGGTTTCAAAAATACAAAAATCTTAAAGACGTGTTAGGACACAATTGTGCTGACGACCATTCGAGATTCACGTTGAAAGATTGTATGGACCAAGCCAATGCCAGAGCGAAGGTTTCTAATGAAGCTTTCATTTGCAGAAGAGTCGGTTCCTCTTATTTATACATGGGGAACGTGAATGAAGCCGAAGAGTATGTGATGAAAGGTGTTCGACTGGATAAGGACAATGCCTATGGCCACATGTTGGTTGGAAGATTTAAGTTAGAGCAGTATAAAAGGTTTCAAAATAACTTCGAGCGCATCGACATCCTTGATGAGGCAATAAAAAACACGTCACTTGCCATAGAAATGGGTTTCACTGGGTGGAAATGTTATCTACAGCTTGCCAAAGCTCAATTCTTGAAAAGAGAATATATTCACGCCATTACAAATTGCAATTTGTCACTGTGTAACGGTGGAAAGTCGAAAAGTCAACTATTCAAATTGTGGGCGGACATTCTTGAGAAAATGGGTGATCGGAAAAGTGCGAAGGAAATGAGGGAAAAGGCTCGTATGGTCGACGAAGGTAAAGATAATGACGAAGAAATGCGCTGTTTTGGTGCCATATACAATGACGATGATGTTGTCAAAGTTGCAAGTTTTGTAGACGTTTTAGAGAAAAATTTGCACCGACGATGCTATTTTCCCGAGCGGGACACGACGTGCGGTGATGACTTAGTAGAGGCTTGGGGGAAAATTGATAAGACATGCAATATCGTGCTTGTTTTCTGTGGTAATGGGGAGTTCGAATCATGTGCCAAAATCGCATTAAGCAGCATTATAACTAACAGGTGCAAAAGGCGAGAGGCCAGTTCAATAGTGCCTGTTTTACTACCGGGTTGCAAAGAAGCCCCCGACTTGTTAGCGGCTAATAAGCCCGTGGTGTATGATGGATCGGATGGGTTTGTGGAGGAGCTAAGAAAAAAATTGTCCCTGCGGCGAATTGCACTTAAGGAAACATAATCGGCGAGAAAAGTGCATGCAAGGATCATCCTCAGCGCGTCCGTAGTATAACGTTATGCTGGAGTAGCTAAGACCCCCCCCCGATAAATGGCAATGAGGATATTTCAAGCGTATTTAACTGGTCTATTTACCGATTTTGATTTCAGCGAATGTTTGACAGACATCGGTGAGAATCAGTGCTTTTTACAAACTCACAAAAACAACGGATTTATTGTTTTATTGATGTGGTCAAAACTAATATCTTCAATGCTAAATTTGTTTTGTTCCGGTAAACTGTTTTATGCACTCAGGCTTTAATTTGATAATTGTTGTCTTGTATTCAGGTGCTTGTTGTCATACGTGTATGTGTTGCTAGGTAAGTGTAGCAAAGTTCATACAGTGTAAATTAAAACATGTGAAACTTTGATAATTATGCGTTTGTGGTAACCGTCATATATTGTGTTCATGGTGAAGAGGTTATACAAGAAAGCCGCTTATTTTGTTTGCTTGTGTTTATAAAGTTTTTGACCCAGCAATTGTATTTGATTGTCTTCGTCGGTTCCGCCAAGTAGGAGAACCAATGCGATGTCAATCTTTCTTTTGTTAGATATCACGACACAACGCCAGTTATCTTTCACGCTGAATGAATACGTTAATGTACATTAACTCAACACTTGTCAACAAACAAAAACCCATCGCAGCGCTGTGGCCAACTTTCACCATATTTCTTCCGCGGAAGAAGGATTCCACAGTAACTTTTCACAAGGAATGTTGTTGCAGTGGAGACATCGCTAACGCGATAATTGCCCTGTACAACACAATGGGAGCTTAGGTCAACTTTATGGGGGGCCCAGGGGGCCTGACCCCCCCTGGCTGCCGCAAAAAATAAAACAACAAGAGCGTAGGGAAATGTTGAGTTTATTAATTAACCCTGGTAATTAACATTATGCGGCGGAAAAAAGATTTAAATGTATGTAGTTTTAGTGTGTTTGGGGGGGAACTCAGATCCAATTTCAAGTGTCAAATTCGGAACACGGCTCAATCGCAACGAAACTATGGCTAAGTATAGGCTCTCCCGCGATTTCCAAAGCAATCGCGTCATTATTGCTGACACAAAAACGGATTGGTCTTTTGGGCAATTGAAGACTATTTTAAATACAACAAATTTGTTACGAACTGATTGCACAGAACATAAAAAGTGTAATAAGCATTACAAAAATAAGTAGGTTTCGCGAGCAAACACTGTGGACCATAAACAAGTAGGTCTCTTATCAAAAACATGATTGAAATAATGGTGGTGTAGTTGTAAAGCACGCGCGCTCTATCCGCCAGGTCGTGAGTGCGAGTCTGTGATCATTGCAGTTTTTCATGTTTGACACGTTCTCCGTTTTTTTGAATTTTCTTTGCCTTTTTTCTTGGATAATACTTCAGGAATCAAGGAAAATGCTTGATTTTTAGAGGAAAAAACAAAAAAAAAATCCTGGGCGGGAGAGGGGTTCGCCCCCCTCCAGACCTCCCCCCATTCGGTGCTATGTGCATCTAATCATGCTTTACACAAATGTTTTCAGACAAAATGTTGCCCCCCCCTTATGATATTCTAGATCCCGCCACTGCAAGGGCGGACAGCGACACTGATTTTCCCCATTTGATACAGAAAAGCATTGTCCACCTGCAAGGTACCACTTAACGGCTTGGTTCCTAATGAATGCATTGGCTATATCTTGCCTATTCATGCCACATGG